>JAURVB010007872.1:0-16996 GCA_033002965.1 Piper betle | reverse complement strand
GGGATTTATAAATTGAGCTAACATTGTAAGTTGTAACCTGAATGGTATATATTTTTACTCCATTGGTGCTTAACTCTGTAAATCCATCAATAATTTCACAGGGAGGCATTGATAGAAAAGATCAAAGCAACCAACAAGGACATCCTTGGCTCAAGCTTAATCCATGTTGAGAAGAAATGTTTGTTCTTGGAAAAGGTGATGAGTAACTGAGCAAGTTAGGCCACATCTTCCTAACATGAGTAAAACAAATTGCAATCTGTGTATGTTTTTGGCAGCAAATGTCCCTTGTTTTTGTAAGTACCATTAAGCTGCATATACGAAGTTTGCCTTACTATTTTTTGTAAAATGCCTGTGCTATTCTATGTTATATATATATATATATATATATATATATATATATATATATTCTCTTCTCGTGGAAAATTATGTTTAGCGGCTAGAATCATTCAGCAAAGAACATGCATGATACGTATATTTAGGGTCTGATATGGATTGGACATGTTGATATCCAAATTTGAAAATCCTAACCCAAATCCGATCCAAATTCGAAAATTATATCTATTTTATTTACTATATCCGTATTTGACCCAAATCTGCATAATTCGTATTGGACCTGAATCCAACCTGATAAAATAATATGAATAATATAAAATTTAATATAAAAACATATTAAAAATAATAATTTTTTAAAAAATATTATTTTAAAATATAATTTTATAAAATATTACCTATTAGAGTCGGATATGGGTTGGATCATCCCAAATCCATATATATTCTGAATATTTTTAGATATATTATATTTCTAAAAAGTCCAAACCTATATCTGATTTGAAATTTTGGATAGTAAATAAACAGGTAAGATGGAGCAAATTCGCAAATATCAGATATCTAAATCTATCTTTACATATATCTCATCTATACTATAATAATGTACACTTTCTCTTTCAAAATTAGAAAGCTTAGTAAGGAACTTCTAGAAATAATAATACAAAGAGGAATGCTACTCAGCATGTCGGCTGCTCGCTTGCCATTAGGGTGCTAATAGCTTGATTAAGATCATGTTCGGCTTGATTTCGTTCAAAAAATATTAACTCAAATCAAGCGAATACGGGTATGAGCACACATCCGTTCAACTTGACTCGACTCGAAGCTTATTAATTTACATCAGATAGAGTGCATTATATATTTTTAAATAGCCATTTATGTAAAATATAAAAAAATGATAAATATAATTATATTGTGACGATAGTTTTAGATAATAATATAAGAATTTTATTCACAAACAAACTATATAGTAAATAAGTGAGCCAAAATTAAAGTATTTAAGCTTTCGTAATGAATTTTATCTCAAGTTACATTAAAGAAAAATATGAATAATTAATGATCAAATTTTTCCATGTCTCACTTGAACTTGAAATAGACGAGTTGAGCTTGTTGCGCATGAACATGGTTGAACTCAACTTGCTCAATTCTCACCCTTTATGTTTTACATGTAGCGTCTCTTATAAACGAGAGTTTCTTAGACGCTAAGAGGGCATGGATTTAACAATAATAAACGTCACGTAACTTTGATATTATGATGTTTACCATTGATGAATCAAAATTTTACTGGGCCCGAACCCGGTCCAATAACGAAGACCCAAATTGAATCCCAAAAGACATACTCATATTCACCTGGAGCTTGATCGACCCAATCTGGACACAAACTCAAACCACCATGAACCTGAATTGATAAGAATGTATTACACCTATGTGACACTAAACTGAATTATTTTGATAATTATTTCATTTATTAATATTAATAATATATTTTGTAAGTTATTTTCTGATTTTATGAACTTATATATAAAAAAAATTTAAGACCCATACCTGGACCCTGTATAAAACATATAGATACTAGCAGAGGCCTACAATTATAGACAAAAACCCGATAAAATAGACGGTCAGAGTACCCGATTTACCCGGACTACGTGGCCACGATAGTTTCTACCGCTGGACCAGCAGCCGCAGTCTGCAAGACGTCTCTTCCCGACAGAGCTTTCATCCCTGTCACTTCTAACCCATCTAACATGCTCCTCGTGATCTATTAAATACGTCAAAACACAACCGTGTATTTTTTATTAAATAAGGAGAGTACTTGCCCAGTGGTCTTAAATAAATTCATTCGGTCCGAATAAAATATCAAGTTTCCAAACTTCTGGAAGCACAAGATAAATTAAAATTTTAATGATCTAGAAAGGCTGGTAGCCAGTCGAGCTAGCGGCACTAACATACATGTAATTAGAGAATTTTAGTTATAACAAGTAATTACTAATTTTAAGTGGGTAAAAATCATTCATTTATAAATATAAATCCCAATGATTCATTTATAATAATAAAATAAAAATTATGCTTCGAGGAAAAAAAGGAATTTTATGATAGTGCAAATCCATTCATCACCAACATGGGCCTATCGTCACAACGCAGGCTCGGAATACAAGTTAAAAACTTGCTTCGGCCATAGCCCAAACACACAATTACAAAAAGCAAAGGAAAAAATAGTCCAAAAAACAGGAAGAAAAATAGTGGAAAAATTAGAAATGACTACTAGCGGAAGAGGAAGGCGGTGGACAGTAGAAACGACAGTACTGTCACCCGACAAACTCCATATGCATTACATAAATAAGCTCCTAATTATTGCAGCTTGGGCACTGCTAATCTCTGTGGTGGCCAATAACTCTGAAAGCCTCTCACTCAAGTCATCTACTTCTCTGTTTAGGCTTCTAATGTGGTTGCAAGTTTCCTGCAACACTTTCCCTGCAGAAACCTGCATATCAATTCCCATTGTCAGACGTCCATTACTAGCATGTAAATTTTAGGCATGCTTATGAATGATGGATAATGGGAAGATAAACAATATATCAACTCTTGGAAACAATGTAACATTTATGAAAGAAAGCATACGCTGATCTTCTACCTTGCCTGAGCTTCTTCTATTCCTAATCTCTGGGAGAATAGCATGCAGCTTATTGACAAGATCTGCAATCTGGTCATCAGTTATCCTGGATCCCCCAGACTGCCTAGAGCGAGACCTTCCACTGGACATGTTGTATTAAGTGCTGTAATTCTTCACAAGATCAGATGACAAGAGTTGCCAAAATTATGTTGAAGGTTTGAATAGATGAGATGGAATAGAGAGTATGCATGGGAAGCTGGTAATGTGTTGCACTTATATAGGGGGCTTGTGTAAGGTGAAAGATTGAGAGGGGGTAATCATATTAGGGAGATCAACCACACTGCATCAACCTTGTCTTCAACTTGTGTTGATTATTGAGGAGTATTGCACTAATGCCTCTACTGGAGGAAGCAGACCATGTTCTAGTTTTTGCAGTGTCTTCTCTTGTGCCCATATTATTGCTTTATATGTAGTACCTTGTAAATTCTCATTTTCACTTTATTTTATTTAGTATTAAATTCTTCATCGTAAACCTGAAGAAACTCTTTCATTAACTATCTAAATTAGTAAATTTTGTTTACTTTGTTACTATTTGATTACAACAATTGCAACCCTTGTTCTTCCAATTTACTCAAGTGTTTTACTTTGTGGTATGTTCTTTTTTTAATTTTTCTTACATTGAATGACTCCATATTCTAGTGAGAGGGTGGCCCAAAAAAGTTGTTGAGTGGTCAAAACAGGAAGCACGACAGAACAGGTGGCTGCTCATGGTCTTTATGTCCCCCTTTTTTTAGTTATGCTTGAATAGTTTTGTACTCGGCACGAAAAAAAATTTTTTTTTTTGCACCAGCTATTTCAAATTGTTCTTATCTTTCTTCACGAAAGTAGATCATCTGCTAATTTGTAGTATGAAAGGACTAAACTGATAATTAGGAGAGGCATAATTAAATAAATAATGTTACAACCATTCATCCACCGTTATATTTATATATATATATATATATATATATATATATATATGTAAAGCACGTATACACACAAAAAAAGGTAACCTGCACAAAGTCAATGCTCTTCACCAACTCCCGTGATTGGTGGATAGAGCGTCCCATGCGGTCCGCCGTGCAAACAATCTGAATCGTTGGTAATCAATGAACATTTTTTAGGTGCGCCTAGTTTTATACGACACATTCATTAATATTAGGGATGTGCATTGTGAAAATCCAAAATCGAATAAAAATTGAACCAAATTCTTACTTTGGTTCGTCTTTGAACTTATTTGGTTTGGTATATGATAAAACCATAGAATTGTTTGATAAACTAAAATGGACGTTGATATTTTCGGATCAAAACTAAATCAAATAGAATTAACCAAATTATTTTATTATTTAATTTTATTTTCACAATAAATTATACTACACGCTCGCGCGCGCACACACACACACATATATATATATATATATATATATACGCATGTTTATAAATTATGTTATATGATATTTTGATTAAATAAGTAAATAAACTTATTTTTTATATAATTTGCAAAGCAAACCGAACCTATTGATGTGAAATAGTTCTATTTAATTTAATTTTAATAGAAATTTGGTTCAATTCTTTTTGAAAATCTGGCTCTCAAATGCCTATTTGGTAATTTGGTTTGAAAGATGTAGGACCGATTTGACTAAATATTTACCATTAATTATTAACATATGATACAACAAATTAACTTCATTTACTGTTTTTTTTGTGCATAACTGTTTCTTAATATTTTACGTTATCCATGGTTGATGAAGCTTACAGTACGTAAGCATCCATAAATATTTTCCACCCATAAAATCATCTATTATAATAATCTTGGAGGTCAGTCTGTGGCCACCCTAAGTTTGCATGTTTTTACCATTTATGATTGGATGGATAGTACAGATATTAAAATCTTATTTTAATACGGTTCTATTCTTAATTATTTAATTTTATGTAAATAATCGTACATAAGAAATTACCTTTAACCTTTTACCCATTGTATATAGACTTGGGTGTTACAGTTTTACACTACGAGAAGTTGTCCCCTAAAAATCAGACAAGACCTAAGTGTTGAAGCTGCAATTTCCAATATGATGACATATTTGGGGCCACAAGGAAGCATCTGTTGCAAATCTATTAATGATGCCATCGCACTTCACGTGGTATGGATGGTTGACGCTTAATAATAATATATTAATACACGTAGGACCCATAACAAATTATGCTCAAAATGGAATCCAAATTTTGTCCGATGGACTTTTCCACACCAATAAATAAAATTTCGTGTAAATTTGTAATGGGTAGTTATCAATTGGCTATAGGTGAGCAATCGGTCGGACTAAACCGAATTACCGAATTCCCCTTTTGTGGTCGGATTTCATGACCGCTATAGTCCAGGATCGAAACCGAATTGCCGAATAACTTTGGTGGTCCGATTCATGACCGCTCTAGCCAAAACTGAACCGACACTACGCTCACGTGACCCTAGATAGCCTTGGGGGTGAAGATTTTGATGCTTTATTGAAAATAATTCTAAAGTCAGATCTTATTTTCCCGGTTCATTAATTTGACGAGTGCAAGGCCATAAAAAATGGCTTGAAAACGGCATTTCAAATTTATTGAATTTAGATGTATTATGAAATTAGAAATATTGTTATTGACCAGAAACAAACAAGATTTCAGCAATTTAACTATTTCATCACAAAACTTAAATGATCAAAATTTTTAGTACCCTGCCTTCAAGACGATACAGAGCACTGTAGCTTCTAATTTCCTTAACGCCCGAAGATACAATATATTATGGTAATACATAATATGTTAAATGTTATTATGTTAATTTATACAAAAAAAGGAAATAATCGCCTCGTAAATCGGCTAAGACATTGCCTAATTGGACTTCATTAGCTGGCAATTAGCTGAAACGCTGAAATTTTGTTGAGGAAGCAAACAATATTTAGGTCATGATCAAAGTAAAAAAGATTACTATGTATGTTACCATAATTTGGAATTAGAATTCTACTTAAAATTAATAATTGATGGCAAGGTCATAATCAAACCAAAAAAGATTACTATATATGGTACCATAATTTGGAATTAGAATTCAACTTAAACTTCAATAATTGATGGCAAGGTCATAGGTGAAAATTTAAACATACATTTAAGTTTGTAGGTACATCATATTTTGAATGTTTAAAATCATTATAATTAGCTTGGAAAAAAAATCATCATAATAATTAAATTTAATTGTGTCCCTTATACGATTACTTAAGAATATTGTTTTCATGTTCATGCATGTATGTGTGCATCTTATCTTGTTATATTGTGGGTTGCGGTTCCGCATTGACGATGCATGCAACAATATCATATATTGCGGTCGTCCATGGGAATGTTTAAGGTGATTTTTTTTTACTGAAAAGTGAGTGCTTTATAAAATGGACGGGGCAGATCATTGAATGTGGGGCCTACTTGCTTCCTAGCAGAAAACACTCTCTTGTGATGGAGATAAGTGAACCCGTGATAATTAGAAACTATATACATATATAGTGATTTTTTTATTCTTTTTTTTTGAAGTGACAAATGAAAATTTTGGTTGAACAGATTAATATTTTTTTAGACACCATTGTAGGGTGGGTCTTGCCCACTTGGAAGCTGCACCTCGACGGATTGACTCGCCATTTGTGTGAAATGGCATGGCGATTATAAATATGTGCTCCATTTATTTGTTGAATGACCAATATTGATCCTATGCTTTACATATAAATATGAATAGGAAAGATATTAGGCCACGAGCAACTTATATTATAGATAAATTTTAATTTTATAAATAAATTTTTATTAAATAATATTATAGATTAAAATAATATAATATTTTAGATATAAATTTTAATTGGCTTTAAAGGTAAATCTTAATAGAATGAGAAGATAAACAGTAATAATTTGATTTATTATTTTTTGATTTTTATTGTATTTTGAATGATTAAGTCTCTTACTTTTAAGTACAAGTCATTAAAATTTTGTTTTATTAATAAAAGTATATTTACATACTTATAAATCAAATACTTATAAAGATATATTACAAGTAGAAAATAACAAATAGGCATACAAAATACACTTTCAAATTCAATAATTACAAAGGTGAGATACATGCTTAAAAATGACTCTTAATTATTTTCAGATAATAATTATATATTCCGTATTTTTAAACTAAACACTTGATCTTCTACTAATGGTAGAATTAAAATAAACGTTTATAATCTATTTCTAAATTAAAACTTTTAAACAATCTAAGAGCATAGCGTGAGTGAAAGCTCAATATATTACATTCATGATTAACCATAATGCAAATGATTTTTTTATTAATAAGGCAAATAACTTCTAAAAATGAATGAGAAGCATGCATTCAAACCGTAATTAACCACAACACAAGAAATCCCAAGGATGAATGAGAAATATATAGTAAGCTTCAAATAATCCAATGACGTAGATTAATTGAAAATTATATATCCAATTACGCCCACCAAGTTGATATTGTCATGTAAAATATTGACGGAACCAAACCTTCGGATGGATTTGACACACGGTGGTCATAGTTACCGATAAGAGTTATAGAAAAGTACATTATTTTAGTAATTTTCTAAAGTTAGATCCTTATTTTGGAGATTTGAATTCAATATTGACATGCATTTAAGATGGGTGAGGAAATAGAAACATTATTAGTTACAAGAAAACTGTATTATAATTAATTGTGTATGGAATTAATAATGATCTATTTTTACAATTATGAGGAACAATCCGCCAAAGTCCAATACCCTTGAGCCTGCAAGCTACTTATAAGTAAATTATAGCTTTATATATATATATATATATATATATATATATATATATATATATATATATAAAACATTATATACATGAGAAACATTATATAAATAATTGTAAGGGTACTTTTTGATTCTCAAATTATCTAATATTTTTTAACTCTTTCAACTTAATTATCGTATTAAAATAATTATAATAAAAATTAATTTCAAAATATCCTTGAACTAGTCTGTGCATTTTTTAAAAATAAAAAAATAGGTTATATTAACAAAAAAATCAACTTTTTTACTTATGTACTCTATTTTCTGTATTTATAAACTTTATTATGCGAGACCGATTAAAAATATTCAAATTAGTTGTATAATTTATATAAATTATTTATATGTGGTGTGGTTCACTTAATTTTTTCCCTCATAAAAAATATTTATAGTTTCTTTCCAAATCAATGTAGACCTCATTTATATAGCAACACTAAAGCCGTGCAAACAAATATATAAGAAGTCTAAGTTGACTATAAGCACACAATTAGCAAAAGACAAATTAAACAAGAGGTTCTGTGTAAGGGGTGTATCGTAGTTGTATATACATAAAAAAGATGAAAATAGTGTACAATCACCACATACAAGAAACAATACCGCTACAACTAACCAAATGAAGCAAACTATAAAGCAAGGCGTGCAAAAAAAAAAAGAGAAAGAGAGAATAATCTAATTGAAATAACTCCAAAATAATGTAAAAGTACTAAAAAATATAACCATCAAAGATTCAAGATCCAAAAATTAAGAAACTTTGCAAAAGCCGGCCATTTCTCCCCTAATCTCCGCACAGCCCAGACGTACAAACTACGACTAATTATCAATCAAACTTATACAATGCTAATAGTTGAAAGATTACTCATGATTAAGATGTTGACCAAGTAGCTAGAAAACTATTATGTTCCACTAAACACGGTGCATAATTTGTTCAAACAAGTTTATTAGTCGTACTCATCACAACTTTCAACGCGAGATATATGGCGGCACCACAACGTTCGAGTGGATAAGCTATCGGGACGTATAAGGTCACAGCGGTGCCATTGTGCAGTGGTAGATTCAAAACATGATATTCGGAAAGTTGGTACATGATTTTTATTTATACACCCCACTACATATTTGTTAGATTTGAGGGTCCCATGTGTGCAGGGCCCATATGATTCTCATGAATTATATTTAAGTATTTACCATCTTACATTAAATAACCGGAGACTTTTTCACTCTTATTTTACTTCAGCTTTTTTTTTCGCGTTGTCGGTTAATTCTAACCCACAATAATTTTATCACCCCCTTAATACTTACTTAATTTAAAATTATAATAATATTGATTTATTATTAGAAAATATTAGACTATAATTCTACCTAAATCAGAATTAAAATGTTAATATATTTTAATATATTTATAATGTAAAATTCATGACTCGAATTAGAGTTTTACATTAATGAACTAGTCGGTTCAACTGTTAGTTTAAGTTAAGTCAATTTCATAAACCGCATACTAAGCAAGGTCACCCATGAGTTATAAGTGATGAAGGTCAAGTATACCTGAATATATAATGATAATATCAGAAAAAGGATAAGAAATGAGTTATCGAAGTATATGACAATATGCAGTATTTTTAAATATATGTGATAGTAAAATTATTTTTAGGCCAAATAATGTATTAGGAAGTGTTATAAGGTAGTTTTGGTGGGTTATTAGTTATAAAACATGTTATTGTAATGTTATAGTGTGTCTTATATTTTATGAGATTTTCCCTAATTTTTTGGATTTTTTAAAGATTTATTACGAGTTAATATTTTTAACACTTGAAGAGCCGAGTCAACTTTTATTCACGGTATTGCCACTGAACCTCACCCTGATTTTCTTCCCTTCCTAAACCCCAATCTCGCCACCAAAGTGTCCTGATTCATGTCACCGACCCCACCTCCGGCTGTCGCACCACTGCCGTTTGTCACCGCTGAGCCCAACCTTGTCGTCGTCTTGTTGCCCTGAGGACCATTGGTTGCCACCCAGTCTCCATGATGCCAAATCGCCCCACGATCGCACCACTATCCATGACGCCAATTTGCCACCGTCCACGCCACTTCACAGTAGCCATGATGTCGACGACCCTCCCCTCGACCTAGGTGACATTTCCCCATACCCAACGCCGCTGACGAGGCCAGTCGATGGCCAATCGGACAATCGACTGACCTTGGCTGACTCGTCGCCGCCGCGGGCAGTCATCATTTCCGTTGTCGTCCTCACTGCCACCATTGTTGGGTTGAGCTCGTCGAGCTGATACTGACCAATAGCCCCGATTGACTTGTCAAAAAACTCGTCGGAAAACCACTAGGAAGTCGCTGGAAACAGCCAAAAACTGGTAAAAAATCGAATTAGATAAAATTTGCCAGATCTTCTGCCAACTTCATCTAGTTGAACCCGATCGGACTTTAGACGCCGTCGGGTGCCAAATTTAAGTCTTGAGCCGTGCCACGAAACTTTAAACGTCAGTGATTGCCAACGATGCGAGGTATAATTTACTCCGATTTAATTTCTTAAAGGTGACAATTATTAGCACAACATGTTAGGATTGATGGATTGAAGTGTTAACTATTTTATTGTAATAAAAATATGAATTTGCTTGATTGAATTATATTAAAACGAATGTTAAGGAACTAATTAGGTAAAATTAAGTAAGTATTGTAATCAAATGAAACGTAGCATAGGAAAATTTATATGGATTAGGATTGATGTGAGTATTTATTGATGTGTGTTTCTTATAGGATGTGTGAATGCATCATGAGCAGGCATTAACTTTTAATTTGATGTGTAGATATGGAGTAGGAGCTCGTCACCTAGGCACATAGACATGATTGGACCTTCTACCAGGTCCGTTTAGGACTCACTTCTGGTTTGACTTTATACTCTATCGTGTTTTATTTTAATAGATAACCAGACTTATCGAGTGGTGGATTTATTGTATCCCACTCCACACGAGCCATCTATTCACATGAGATTTTCGAATTAATAAACCTTAAGGATGAGATCCCTCGAGTTTGTTTTTGAACCTTAGATTCAGCTCATGATGCCTTCGAGCCTATTATACTACCCAGGCCTATCTACATGTAGTTTTTCACATTTTCAGTTAGATGTGAGATGAAGGAAAACTGATGGCCGCGTATTAAGATAGGGTGTGTGTTTGTTAAAGCGGGCTCTGGAATTGGTGAACATCCGTTCTATTCCTGAGGGATCCTAATAACTCCACCTTTGAGTTTACGGGAATGGAATTGTAGGGTACTTCTCCCTCAGGCTCGGGAATTAGAGAGGTTTACGGGCACTGCTATGTAGTGCATGTCTAGACTTGTGGTTTCAAACGGTATTGAAGGTGCATGCTTGAGAGTACCCAACCTCTGTACTCAGGGCCAAGAGTGATACGAAGGATGTAGAGGGTTGAAAGAGAAGAGAATGATTTTCCTATGCAAGGGATAGTTTAAAGTGGTCAATGAATGAGGATGAGATAGAAAGGGGACGCTGTTACGCAAGGTCAACAGGTCCTAATTATTGCCCTTATAAGAGTTCTATGTGGAAGAGTAAATGAGGTTTTCATTCAACAGAAGGGTTAATTTTCCTATGCTAGTTTGTTATTAGTTATTTTTAGATCAATAACCCTTGTTATTGACGTCTTTTTATTTTATATGTAGGTGAGAATTGCGACAAATGAACGCTAAGGAGCAGTACTAAAATTGTACACATATGTACATGCCGAGTGTAATTAGTGATGATAATGTATGTTGAACTATGTGAATGATGAATTTGAATTGCTATTTTGTGAAGTGATATAAATATTTTGCATGTGAATAAAATTGTGAATGGAAATGAACAGGGTGAGTTATGGAGTTTAGACTCGGCTCAAATGATGAGGAAAGTAATGATGACTGGAATGTGAATAAAATATTGTATTTGGACTATTTTTGATGCTTATTGATATAAATATATACAGTTTGTTTTTCTATTGTACTTTTAGGGGAAACTCTTTCTGTTTTGCTTTAAAAATAATTATTTGTTTTAAAATTTTTCGTTTGCTTGGCTCGTTTTATGCTTAATTGCATATTATAGTATGCATATTAGATAACGTTAGAATTCAAGCATCCCATCCATGCTTTGCATGTTGAATCACCATCTTCAGATACTAAAGCTATATCCAGATTGGCTTAATAAAATCAAGTAGATTAGCAAATGGTTCAGTTGCCAGTAACATTTTCGGGTTGGTTCACGGGTGAATTGAAACGGGGTGTTACATATAATTACTTTAATACTTACTTAATTCTAAATTATAATAATTATTATTTATTATTAAGAAAGCATTGGACTATAATTCTACCTAAATTAGGAATTGAAAATGTTAATATATTTTAATCAACCATCTTATAATAAAATGCCAAGGATTTTTTCACTCTTATCATGCTTTAGCTTTTCTGGCATCGTGGTTAATTCTGTCCTATAATAATTTTGTGGCCCCCTTAATACTTATTAATTTAAAATTATGATAATTATTATTTATTATTAAGAAAACATTGGACTATAATTCTACCTAAATTAGAATTGAAATGTTAATATATTATAATATATTTATAATTACCTTAATACATACTAAATTCTAAGTAATAATAATAATAATTTATTAGTAAGAAAGCATTGGAATATAATTCTGCCTAAATTAAGAATAAAAAATGTTAATATATTCGCAATTAGCTTAATCCTTACTTAATTTTAAATTATTATTATTATTATTTATTATTAGGAAAGTATTGGACTATAATTCTACATAAATTAGGAATTGAAAATGTTAATATATTTTAGTTTTTCGCAATTATATTTAGATTTTTACCACTTTAATATATTTATTTACATATTGTTATTTATTATTAAAAAGCTTTGAGTATAATTCTAATTGAATTTAAAATTTTCAAAAATAAATTATATTTAGGTATTTTTTTAATATTTGCTTATAATTATATTTTTTTGTTAAATAAAAATATTATTTATTATTTTTATTTAAAAACCTAATCATAAAAATTCTGAAATTAATTTTTTATATTCTTAATATATATTATTAATAAGCATTAAATATACCTTGTGTGCTTCTCATGGGTCTTTGGCTAGTAATTTTGAATAACTACGTGATTATAGTTTTTTTATATATATTAAGAAGTATAGACAAATTGAAAAATGTCTTCTTCGAAATTCATTTTTATCCAAGTGTAAAGACTCAAGTTGGGGAATTAAATTCATTTGATCGAGGTCGAATTTACTTGATTTTTTGCTCATTTTTATTCAAGTCAAAGTACTACTTAAATATTACGCAATTGCGAGCACGAGCACATCTTTATTTGGATCGACTAAACTCAAGCTTGATAATTTACATGGGATACAATAACCATTTACATAAAATGTATGTGTGTGTATGTCTATATATATATATAATTATATTGTAATGATAGTTTTACATTATAATATAATGATTTTGTTCCAAAAAAATTATTTGGCACATAATTGAATTGAAATTTAACTATTTAAAATTTTCAAAATTAATTTTATCTCAACTGATGTAAAAGAAATATATATACTTTTCTCTGCTCAACTCAAACTTGAAATGGCTCCAACATTTTGATCTTGACTCGAATTCAAAATAAACAAGTCAAGCTTGAGCATAGTTGAATTCGACTCAATTTGCTCGATTAACACCTATAACAACACATAATCAATTTATTTTTTTGCTAATTCCTATAGATATAAAACTCTGATTTTAGGTAGTCTATATATAGGCGTTTACAATAAACTCTTCTATTCGTGCAAGCCGTATCAAACTTTACAAATAGATCTTCTATAATCTATACACATAAAAATATGCACGTTACATTTGCACACACCCGAAGCCACAAAGGTGGGTAAATATTCTATTATTTAGTCATCAATAAATGGAAAACTCAGGTTTCTAAATTAACTTAGGAAATTTAACATATCAAAATATAACAAAAATAAAAAATAAAAAATAAATTATTATACTATATCTTTTTATTTAATTAAAATATATCTTTAAAATTAAAGTCGATCAATATTTGTATCTAAAATATTAAATTATTATATAATTTATCTTATTATTCAAGTGAGTTGACTTCATCTATAAAATTAAAATTTATTAATAATATAAGTTAAGCATTAACTTCTTATCTAGCTATTAATAATTAGTCATTTTAAAAATCTTAAAAATTTATAATATGCAAGACACCATTTATCTCACATCCTAAAAATATAGAATAATTCTAGCGGGAAGGAGGTAAATGTAAAAGTGAAGGGTCTGTGACGAGTAGATGGCACAGGCCAACACAAGGCATTTGCAACACATGATTGTTTCCTAGCTTGCCGGCAACATGCACAGCACGCCATTAAGAAAGTCGGATAGAGGGTTGTGGTGATCATCTTACATGTTGGATTATATATTTGATATATATATATATATACACACCTGCTGACCACCCCGGCCCCCGGCCCGCCATGACTACCACCACCCCCTCCGCCATGGCACCCCGCTACCACCCGCTGCATGGGCCCCCTACCCATCGCCCCCAGCAATGACGATGACCACCCCGTTCCGCTGCGGCCCCCGCCCCCACCCACGGTTGTAGCTCCCTGACCACCGCCCCCTGCGACGACCACGACCATCGCCTCAGCCACGCCCCCCCCCTTCCCCGCCTACCCTAAGCCGCTCGCCTCTGGCCACGGCCCCCCAGACCACCCCCCAGGGCCGCGGCCCCCAGCCAGCCGCCCCCTATGACAACCACAACCACGCCCTAGGGGGGTGGTCGTGGTTGTTGCAGGGGGCAGGAGGTGGGGGGGCAGTGGCGGTGGGTGGTAGCGGGGGCCGTGGCGAAGTGGGGTGGTCATGGTCATTGAAGGGGCGGTGGGCGGGGGGCTATGGCAGACGTGGCGGGGACGGTCAGGGGGCTGGCCAGCAGGCTGGGGGATGTGTAGCCCACGATAAATACACTACACTACATGTGCTCTTAAAAGGAGGCAGCATGTGGCAGACTTTTGAGTGTATATATATATATATATATATATATATATATATATATATATATATATATATATATATATATATATATGAGGGTGGGGGCTGTACTGCAGCACAGCCAAGATGGCTGTGCTGCAGTGTTTCAGCCGTTGGATCAAATCCAACGGCTGAAACAAGCCCCCCATTTCCCCCTTCTCCATCAAAAAAAAAAAAAAAACAGTTCTGCCGCCGCCGGCCACCGCGTCGCCGCGACCCCGGTCGACGTGATGCCACCCCGGCCGACACGACGCCACCCCGGCCGATCTTAACCGCGGGGGACGGGGCGGCAGATCTAGCCGCCCCGCCTCTTCCCCTGCCGGCCCGCCGCCGCCGCGACGCCGCTCCCCCCCCCGTCCTCCGCCCGTCACCCCGTCCCCCGTCCCCCGCCCGCCACCCAGCCGCGCGCCCTCGGCCCCGCCGCCACCCAGCCGCGCCCCTCGGCCCCGCTCGCCACCCAGCCGCGCCCCCTCGGCCCCGCCGCCACCCTAGCCGCGCCCCTCGGCCCCTGCCGCGCCGCCCTCGGCCCCCGCCCGCCACCTCGCCACCCCCCCTCGGCCTCCGCCAGCCACCCCGCCGCGCCGCGCCCCCGTCCCCTGTCGCCGCCGCCCCCCTCGGCCGTCGCCATGGCCGGGCATCCTTCCCGCCCCCTCCGCCGTCGCTCCTACGGCGGTGCCGGCGGCGGCGCCAGCGGCAGGTCCGCCCCTTTTTTTTTTTGATCTTGGCCGTTGGATGCTAATCCAACGGCCAAGATTGTTCTCCAGCACAGCCAAGATGGCTGTGCTGGAGAACAGCAATACTTTCACCTATATATATATATATATATATATATAGAAAGACTCCTATGCGCTGCCTGTTTTTGGCAACGCAGGCAGCGCATAGGAGTCGTGGCCGTTGGATTGGAATCCAACGGCCACCACCCCAACCCCGTGTTTCCCCCTCCGTTTTCCCCTGTTCCCCCTCTCCTCCCCCTCGTCGCAATCCATGGCCGACGTAGCCTCTGCCAGCAGCGGCGGCCGACGACAAGGCCGTCTCCGACTTCGATCCCGGCCGCATCGCCGACGTCAAGGCCTGGCTCGCCACCCAGTTCGACTGCCCTCTTCATCGCCTTCCCCACGCCCGTCGTCCATTTTCTGCCACCATCCACCACCCAACCCTCCTCATTTTTTCCCCAAATCTTCCCCATCTTCTTTCCCTCCATTTTAACCAATTTTTGTTAAATTTCAGAGTGTTTTTCATCATTTTGGGTGAGGTACATTTTCTTTCGAAGTTTTAATTTTTATTTGTTTATATGATGTGATTCATGCTCTGGATGATTGGTGTCGATGATTGTGATAGGTTGAGATGCTAATTAGTCTTGATTGCTATTTATTGTTGCAATTGTGTTTAATTTTGTGCTAATTCTTGACACCTTGAGAAGTTACCAGGACTTGCTTCCGTTACATATTGTTCTAGTGACCGTCTTCTTTCACAATCAAGTGACTATGAAAAATTTTAATTTATCTTTTGTGATTTAGGACAAAGCTCTTGCTGCTTTAGCCATTGACGCCAAAAGACAGCAATATGCTGATGCAGAGAAGTTGCTCGAGGATACTTCATTCAGCTCTTACAACTAAGGACTGATGCTTTGAATCTGTATGCTATGCATGTTTCATCACAATGCATACCTTCACTCAGTTGAAAATTAATCTATGCGAGATTAAGAGGTGCTTACTTACTGGCTTAAGTTTGAGTGCCTTGGTTTTGTGTTCATAATACACTAGTCAGTTCCCAAATATTTTGATAGTTATCTAGTGTGACTGTAAGTAAGCACCTCTTAATCTCGCATAGATTAATTTTCAACTGAGTGAAGGTATGCATTGTGATGAAACATGCATAGCATACAGATTCAAAGCATCAGTCCTTAGTTGTAAGAGCTGAATGAAGTATCTTCGAGCAACTTCTCTGCATCAACATATTGCTGTCTTTTGGCGTCAATGGCTAAAGCAGCAAGAGCTTTGTCCTAAATCACAAAAGATAAATTAAAATTTTTCATAGTCACTTGATTGTGAAAGAAGACGGTCACTAGAACAATATGTAACGGAAGCAAGTCCTGG
>JAURVB010007869.1:0-19132 GCA_033002965.1 Piper betle | reverse complement strand
TCATGACAACTTCTACCTTCTTCTTCCTCCTTGATCCATCCTCTCCCTCTATGTGAAAACCTCACAAAGACATTCTTATACTCTCGTATGGTGATGTGCGTCATCACCAAAGATCCGGCCTTCTTAACTTAGCCAAAGATTCAATAGATGCAAATCTCCACTCGCCCAATAAGAAAGAAATTTGAACCTTGTCCAACTCCTCCCAATGTCATCTCCAAGCCAACCAAACTTGTGGTGCGCCTCCCAAGGTGCTCCTAGCCTCCCTAATTGAGCCCCATCGTTGGTGGAAGTGAGCCAAAGCCAAAATAGTTCAAACCCTACTACACAATTCACCTCTTGACTAACCCCAACTCCAACCTAGGTTGAACTCGACCCAACGTCTACTCCAACACGATGACACCTGGTTCAAGTCTCTATTGATGTATATTGAACTCCTGGTTGAGCCCCTCGGCTCAGGAAAGCAAGCCTAGGCCAAAGGACCACATACCCTAACACCCGATTTCTAATTAGGGTAGGGTTTGGTCCTGGCTCCACCAAGACTCTCACTCGGCTCCAACTCATACTCCTCTTCAATGTCCAAGTTCAGCAATCCCTTCATGTAGTTCAAGACTTCCTTCCTGAAGTCTTGACCAAGTCCAAATCGTCCAAGAAGCCTCACAGTGACCAACTAACAAACATGGGGAGCCGCTATTGGTAATCCTACCCAAATTGGCATTCCTCGTCCAACTAGAAAACCTTGACTAAGTTTTATAACTTGGAGTTACGGTCCTTGATCACAGCCTAACACACACCTAGCACTTTTGTCATTGCTCCTTCACTCCTCTTAGTACTCCCTAGTCCTGACTCTTGGCATGCTGGGTAACCAGTTCCTAGCAGTGTCAAGAGTTCCCATGCGCCGCTACCGGTACCCACTTCTTGCCATGATCTATTACCACTCCTAGGCGTACTTCGTACTCCAACTAGCAACTTTCAATCCTGACCAGTCCTTGGAACCGCTACTCGACATCTTGAGGTTATTTCCAAAACCAATAAACCCAGCTTGCTCACTCTTAGGCATGCTTAGTTGCACTTCTTATTGCCCAGGAAACTAACTGAGGTCACCGAACACCTTTACATGCTATGTTCCATATCAAAGAACCTTGGTAGTGCTCCGTTCCATTCTTTGGAACCCGATAATACTCCTTGGTATTTTGACAACCTCCTAACATCAATTCTCGATTAATCCTCCAATTATACCACTAGGATAGGACTAAATACCCTTTCATAGATTAAGGATGCGTAGGAATAACATACAAACTCTAACTATTTAGATAGCCCATAATTCAAGGTCGTAACAGATACTATGTAGTATGTAGTAACTAAACGCAAGTTGTGAGTGTGCTATCATGCATATTCTTGTAGCTAGCTTTGGCTCGTAAGACTCATAATATATATATATATATATATATAGAGTTGTCTTGATATAAAAATGACGTCTCGTAGAGTTGTGTCTTTTGTGAGGATCACGATCACCGCATTCAAATGTTGGAACTAAAATCTGGCGCCTTCAAACAAAAGAAATGAATAAATGAAGAAACGCATCTTTGTTGCTTCATGTCAATGAAGACTTGTAGTGCTCCACTTGAAGAACATCCCACGAAGATGACCAATTCTTATCCGAAGCCGCCCACTTCCTCCTTCCCCATCAATTCCCTCAACAACACACGTACATGTCTATCCTTCCAGCCAACTCTCCCTGCTTCCGCAATAAGCTTGACGCAGTCTGTAGCTAGGTAGCTCACCGACTTTTAATTTCTCCTGGAAACAAATTAAGAGGGTGACCCCACCATGCGCCGGCGCCAGCACCACTCAAACTACGTCGATTCCTGCACTCATCCCATTTTTTTCTTAATTATGCTCACAGATTTTCATTACAGATAGAGTTGGACTAAACTAACAAAATCAGGTATTCAACCGCCCTCTTCCATGTGTCGACTTATCGCCCAAAGAACTTGTGCTTGTGTTGGAATTGTTCCCCGCTCCCACAATTAATTTCAATTCAAGCGACACATATTTTATGTTATATTATATTATTATATATTATATTAGCAAAAGAAAGTGTGGGGTAGGAAGACGCCAAGATTGAAGATTGGCAGAGTCATCGTTTCTTTCCAGCTGCCGCCCTTATGAACGCCGAGCGTCAAATCTGTTCTTTGAAAACGACAGGCACTCGGCCACCCTCGTCGCAACGTGGCGCTGACTTTCTTCCTCGTTAATTTATTCTTGAATCTTCACCTCCATCATCATCACCACAGGCGGGGCTCAACCTCATACAAAACTGATCACAATCTTGCCGGGATAGTACTGTTGTTGCCATCTGACTCATCATATATCTTGCTGTTAACTAACTTTGTTGGCCGTCTTAAATCAAATCAAATCAATCGAGAAGGAAGAAATCGCAGCAATATGGCTCGGTCGGTAGAGCCTCTGGTGGTGGGGAGGGTGATTGGGGATGTTATTGATCTCTTCTCTCCCTCCGTCAACTTGTCCGTGTCCTATGAAACCAAGCAAGTTGCTAATGGCTGCGAAATCAAGCCTTCTGCCGCTGTGGATAGACCTCGTGTCCAAATCAAAGGCGGGCATCTCCCCCTTCATGTGCAGAATACTCATGAGAAAGGTCCCGGTCTGTACACACTGGTATGATTTCATACCAAAGTCGATTTTCTTTTCAATAGTGATGAACGTGCAATATAGCGCTAGCTGCATGCGTACAGATTTTAGCTGTTCATCATCATGATCATCATGTCCTGCAATGCATTGTTTGATATATTTTATATCTTCCATCCTCTGCTCTGCATCTTCATTCAAATGGCATGATTATTTATTTTGTATATATAGCAGTCCAAATCATGATGCATGTAGTGTACTTAAAGCGCAATTGGCCTATCATTTGAGTGATGAGCATAATATTAATTACTGGTATGGTAAATCTCATTCGTTTGAGATACAGAGCTCCCAGCTTGTCGTTCAAATGTACCATGTTGATCAAGCGCATGCATGCATGATTTGCTTCCTGCTTTGCTGGTTTGCGAGATGATCATTCACTTCGCCCCTAAACACTTAACTGTGTAAACATATATAGAGACGATTCTTCCTGTATTATTCTATTTCATTTCATGGACATGGTGAGTGACACAAGGAATAATAAAATTTACCAAGGTAATGACGGATCCAGATGCTCCAAGTCCTAGCGAGCCCACCATGAGGGAATGGCTTCACTGGTACATATATAGCCTCTATATCTTCTTATTTCTCGCGTGATTTCTGAAAATTGGTGGGTAAAGCAAGCGAGTTATTTTGCAGGATTGTGGTGGACATACCAGGAGGAACTGATGCCACAAAGGGTTCGTCCATACTAGACAAATTCTCTCTCTATATACAAATATATATTAGCCTTCGAATCGATTCAATTTCATCTTGAGCTTGTAGTTTTTTTTCATATAAAGAGAAAAAGTTGGAAGTGACAGCTGATCAAATGGTTGGAATATGTTTGATGGCCGCAGGTAGAGAAGTGGTTGCGTACATGGGGCCAAGACCACCCACGGGGATTCATCGTTACGTATTTGCTCTGTTCCAGCAATCGGCAGCAGGGCAGAGGACTTGGGTGCAAGAGGAGCGACAAAATTTTAGTACCCGCAGGTTCGCATATGAAAATGGGCTAGGACTCCCAGTGGCCGCCGTCTACTTCAATGCTCAAAAAGAGCCTGCCTCCAAGAAGCGTTGATTCTTGTCTTGCGTTATGGAATAGATGCCATAGCTTGGTGTCATTTCAAAACAGTGTGTTATCTTCTACAATCTACGCATCTCATGAATATACGTAATTTTTACTTCATTTTTTTTTTTGCAATAAGTATTTTCAACTTTTGTATTCTCCAAGGACAGCAGCAGTGTTCCAAATGTCCAATTTGCGCATGGCGCTGGCGAACCTGCTAGAAATGATTTGAGGATAATGTAAAAGGGTCTGAAATAGATTTACTCATTTCCATGTAGTGCATTCAAAAGCAACAATCCTTTTTTTTCAAGGTCATAAGCCACAATCCCACCCTTCGTACTTGTAGAGTTTCAGGTTTACTTCTTCAGATCAAGAGAAACGGGCAAAGCCTCATCGCAATTGATCATTTAAACAAAGGGGAAATGTGAGAATCGGCAGGTATTGAAAGAGAATATCGCCGGTGGTGATCATCTTCCAGACTCGATTTGCAGTAAAATACATTCAATTTTGAATAACATGGCTAGTGGCCACTCATGCATGCATAGTTTCGAAGGCATAGCTACAAACGCATATTGCGAGAACACATTAGTTAGAGCCAGAAAAAACTGCAGTCTCCTTGTCGATCATTGTATAATGCAGTGCTAATCTTTTTTCTCCAAACAAACTCGTATAACCTTTTTACTCATTCCACTTGGGGAATCCTAGCTATTTACAATTCATGGTATCGATTCCATATCCAGAGCCTACATTGAATTCACAATTTTATACAAATGTTTATTAAGTGTCACGAGAACTTGATTCCCGACTTCCTTCTTTTCCCCTTTGACAATAAAATAATACGCTTCATCTAATTTTGGCTCCTTATTAATCAGAGTGCCAGCCATTTCACACCGATAAACAGACTACCGCTCATTATAGAGGGCCTTTTCCCCAAATTGTCTGCATCCAGTGCTTTCGTTGAACAGCCAGCTTCCCCCTGGCGCAAAGTGTCAGCTTTGGTAATTATTCACATATCCAATACCAATTCTGAGTAGCAATCCTCCAACAGTCCAGGCAGCCAGCTGATACCGAACTTGTTTTGAAAACGTCCTAAATAAAAACATCAAATAAATTATGTTCAGATGATCATATGCAGTTTATGCAAGCTCAATAAACATTTACTTTTCCCGGAATATCCTCTAGCCGCCACTCGTGAATTTTATCTCATACAAAAGTGGTTTTCCTTTGTCTCAAACATAGACAGTTTCTGAAAGCCATAATTACTGATAATGCTTTTCCAAACCTTTAGAGAGGATGCAACAAACAAACCTGCCATAAAAGGGCCAAATAAGATCTGGAGTCGATAAACATCTGAAGCAATTTGCAGGAAATGATTTACTGGAACAAAGTCTAGTGAGCCCTGTCAAACCACCAAGCAGAAAATGATTCAAGCCCTCTCACTGTCGTGACCTGAAAGATTTGCATGTAGCAATGAAAAATAAAGAAAAGAACCAATATGTTGCAACACAAACACGAAAGTAAAAGAGTTAGGTTAG
Source organism: Piper betle (assembly GCA_033002965.1). Taxonomy (NCBI): domain Eukaryota; kingdom Viridiplantae; phylum Streptophyta; class Magnoliopsida; order Piperales; family Piperaceae; genus Piper; species Piper betle. The sequence continues at coordinate 13,846 of JAURVB010007869.1, read as the reverse complement.
AGAGCCTGGCTTTCACCTGACATCTCCTTTGATGCGAATGCATGTTCTTTTTGTTGAAATTAATTTAGTTTTCCTCATCTAATATCTATAGCAAGTTTTTTACCCAATCTTTGAAGAAAATAGTACTTACAGAAATAGCAGTTGCATCCCCCCATTGCAGTTTATAAAGTCGGTAATACCCATAGTCCAATAGTTAACTAATTTAATTGGTACTTCTGTTTAAAATTAAGGAGAAAAAATTTGATAAATCTAGGTTCTAAACCATCACAAACTTAGACAGCAACTAAATTTATTGTTATTCCAATTTCAAATAAAACTTATTTAGTTTTCCAATTTTAAAATAAACCATTTAATGTTAAAATATAAAGAAAAATAAAACCAATACAGTTGCTTCTTGGTAGCTTTGAAGGTTCAGTAGAGTACATCTTTCTATCAAGCCTCATTCTTATCCCTCTAACCCCAGTCTTAAAAGAGCTCAACAAAATTATTCTTCACATTTTCAGCAGAGCACATTCGTCTCCAAACCACCATTCTTATCCCTCTTACCCCAATCTTTTAAAGAGCTCAACAAAATTATTCTTCATATAGAGTTGGACAGATAAACTTGTAGGCAAGATCTACATGGTGGTGCAAATTTTGACTTAATCACACAGGACACTTATTCTTATAAATTTGCCGTAATACTTACAGCATTCCACTTGAAGTTGAATTTTGGATTTCCTCAACAGCAGCATTTATACCATACAGGATCATTTTATTAATCTGATGAGAAGAAAATATTTTAATCAGTGGTAGCATATCAAAGACAATAAAAAGGTGCTTGATTCGGATACAGAGTGCACCTCAATATAATTTCTTCTTGCCTTATGACTAGCAGGCAATAACCGGAGTTCATCAATTAACTGAATACATTTCCAGCCACTTTCGGGTGAAATAAAGTCCATTCCCACTTTCACACAACACTGAAAAAAATTAGATTTAAAAGACCAACTTTAGAACATGCCATAGAAGCTACCAAAACAATTTGAAATAATCTATAAGATGCATGTTTTGACATGAAATGGTATAATTTGATCCCAAGACCCTAAACCCTAATGCCTAAGACCACACTCCAAATCCTCAACCCCAAATGCCAAACTCTAAACCGCAATACCTAGAGTGATACATTGTAGAATGCCGGGTCACATACAAAAACATGAATGAATCAAATTTATATTGGTGTAGCCTTCTGACATACTGAAATTGTCAATTTCCCAGCCAAATAAAACTCATGCTTCATTCTGGTACTATAAATGTTTTACCTTGAGATTTTTAAGCTGATATGGGCATCCTGCAGGCACAATGACGGCTTCTCCAACATGCTGAACAAACGTCCATGGCTCCACTTCTGAGGATATTAATATGTTAACAGTTACAGGTTAGGAAGGTGTGTTTCTGATCAAAGAGAAAATAAAAAGCCCAAAAAGGCTACTCACGAAACTCTTTCTTAAGCTTTCTTTTGTGAGAAGTATCAAGGAAAAAACACCGGTCATGCAATGGATGGGAGATCTGTAACATCAGCAAACAAAAGCACAGATAATGTTTCTTGGCAAATAATCAAACCCGTCAAGTTTGATTACAACTTCTCTTCACTCAGAAAGCGACATATGTTACTAAGGCACAAATATTTGCAAGCACTATAGAACGGCCTTTTGCAACCCTGTTTGATCAAAACAACTTCACTGAGGTCAGTTGATGAATCCATTAACTTACACATTTGTCTGAAGAGTAATAGGGATGCCAAGACTTGTTCAAGTGCTTGTCGAGATATGTGACTAGCTTTGGAACATCTTCCCTGCGGAAAACATCCCATTGGACTCCGGGTGACTTATTGACTACTTTATCATCAAAATGGTTTAATCTTTGAACTTCCCCTTGGTCTCGCATGTCTTCCACTTCTTCTTTGGGACTGTTCTTACAATTTTCCACAGAAGTTAATTCTTCTCTCTCAAAAGTAATGTCACTTGCTTCATTTTCAGGTTCCTCCCTTGATATTTTTTGCCTTTTTACAACTTCATGGGTTAGAAGTTCTTTTGTCATATCATCTGTAGACATCTGCTGCATCAGAGGCATTCCGAGACATTTTTTCTCAAGCTTTGCTAAAAGTCTTCTTTTCTTTTCTCAATTCCGCCAATTTGCCTCCCAGCAGTTGGCAGCTCTGAAGCGTGCATCAGAACATTCACCTAGTAAAGAAAGCAGCCATTATAAGGTAGTGAAAATTATTTCTACACGGCTATATACCAAAGTTAATTACTTTAGAGGACTTACCACATCAGATATTTCAATAGATAAATTTGTTGTACAACTATTCTGCCCATTCCTTTCATTACTCCCATAAAAGATATGCATGTAAGGCTCATGTTCATTTTTGAAGGACTCAGTGGGCAACTTCATTGCAAGATTTAAGGATGCAGAGTCAGGATTGGTGTACTCTTGAAATGGTAACACACGTGCAAGCTCAGCATAATGTTGAGGCAACTGATCACGCAACAAACTCAAGGGTGGCCACTCCAGTATTTTCAGTATCTTGGGATACAGCATGTGGTGTGTTCGTTCTCTTGAACAACCATTACAATTTTTTTCTGTATCCACGTCTTTCTGAAAAATATATATATAAGAATATATAATAACTTAAAAAGTTTCATTAAGTTATTGAAATACATTCCAAGCAACAACACAGTAAATGATCTAAGTGCATATTATATAATCTTCTACAAAAACGAACACTTACTGTCTTTGCATCATTTCCCAGTTTGGATTCATCTTTCTGTAGAAGTGACTGAAAAAGTGTAAGTGTATCCCAGCTTAGCTCTGTCGAGTATCCAGTAATATCACGAACTATAATTGGATGCCCTCTAATCCAGTGTTGCTGGAAGTGCTCAATACCATCAACCCTGATATCCTTCTGACTGGGAGAATACAAAAAATTGTCATCAGAATCAACTCTCCTAGACGCTTCACGCAAGTTTCCATCCATTACTGCATCTTTGTGATGGTTCTTTGGGCAAAGTGAACAGCAGGAAGCCTTATCTAAGAGTGTTGGAATATCATATAGGCAAGCAATTTCTTCTGCAACCATTTCTAGATCTTGCATCCAATTAAGTGGAAAGACGCATCTCAATTCAAGGTTATTGGTCCCACAGCCTCCAAGCTCTTTTGAGGGACAGGGTATAGTCTCATTGTATTCATTAGTTTCCCATTTTATTCTGCTTGACATACCACTTTCTTCTGAGTGTGACTTCAGACGGCGTTTATACACCTTAAGCTTATTGTATCCATTAGACGACCATAATCTGATTCCACTAAGCGAGTTTCCCATTCTTATTTCTTGGCAGCATTTTATGCAAAGGTTAAATGAACAACTTGAGCAACTTCTGTGCAAATCAACTATCAAAGCCATGCAATGGCTACTGCTTGAGAAAAATTTAAAGAATCAGTAATGAATTTGTAGTAGGACATTCACCTCAAGTAGGATAGTAGACTATTACATACATACTAAAGTGAGCTATAAAACAAATGACAGGAGCAAACTACTGGAAATACCAGTGAGGATTGGCATCACATTTGGCTGGTTGAAGTTGTTTGGCAGATGGGCACGAACCTATCATCATAGAACATTCAAAGAAGGGCACATGCTTCATAGTAAGAAACTAAAAAAAGCCACATTATGAGGCACACACCTAGGAATCTAGACTCTATATCAAATTCAGCCTTCTGATCTCGATTCATCTGTTTAAGAATAGGAAGAAGCAGACAGATCACGTAATGGGCGTTGAAAATTTTGTCTACGGCTTCCTGGTCTCGAATCAGCTCCTGAAGTACAGATAATGACGAGATTAGTGTATAAAGTGAAAGGACAATTATAAATTTTCACAAGAACTAAGATAAAAATGGGCGGACCTTACTTCCAACTGCCTTAGGCTCACAGTCTAAACAATTCCTATAGTTACAGCAGTCCCGGCATAGAGGGCAGCAAGCTTTGAAATTTTCTACTGTCATCTGAGAGTAGCTATACAACAGAGAGAAAAACACAGGAATGCAAGTTGTCATGCATTAACTTGTGAAAAATGACATAGGAATGCAAATTGTCATGCATTAACTTAACTTGTGAAAAATGCAAACTTTCGGATTGGTAAATATAACATACAATTGTTGATAGCAACTCTTGAAGGAGAGCTCTTCTTGACACTTGAAGCACCGAAGACGACTGTTAAAATTGGCCTTCCCACATTGATAACATTGTTGCTTCGAATCACGACTACAAGCACCAATCTGATCAAAGAAATGTGATGCATTGATGGGAGAATGAAAAAGTTGTTTAATGCAGAATTTAGAGCAAAAAGAAGCAGGATGGATCGAAAGCAAATCACCCTGAAGCCGCTCAAAGGGACTGGTTCCACATTCTTCGACCGGAAGCATCTGTGGAAGAAGAGATTATCGTCAAGACCAACTTTTGGAGTACACGCTAGCCCGTCATCGTCGTCGACAATCGGTGGGAAAGGGTCTGAGCGCGGCGATATGGACATGGTTCCGTTGGGCAAGTCCCGTACCAAGAGCTTCCTTTTCCGAACCCCTCTCAGACGCAGGCGCTGCTCCTTCTCAATTCGACGGCGCAGGTCCATGGAGACGAGCTGCACCCACAATGCCGCATCTTTCTTCAACCTACACTTCCCGAACACCTCGCTGGGCGGCTTCGCCTCCGCCGGAGAGGCCGCCCAGGCGGAGCCGGCGGCGGTTGGGGCGGAAGAGCTGCGGCGGAGCTTCATGGAGCGGGGAACCGGCTGCTTGGACTGGCGGAGGCGGTATTGGAGGAAATGCAGGCGGCAGAAGCTGCTGTTGTCCATAGCGGGGCGGACGCAGCGCCAGCCCCGGCCGTCGTTGCGGCGGCATCGGAGATGGTCGGGGGGAGGGCAGCGCCGCAGGGCGCCATTGGTGCTAGGAGAAGGGGCCGGCGAGGTTCGATCAGTGGGAAATTGACCGGAGATTGAATAGGCGGGGAGGAAGGAAGGGAGCTCCGGCCATGCAAATGGGAAGGAAGAAAGGTGCCGCCTTTTTGACGACGGCGACGAGTACAAGTGCTGTTTCTTTCTTTATGAGAAGCAAAATAAAAGAAAAAATTAAAAAAAAAAGGTTTGGTTTGATGTTGGGGCCTGGGGAAAATCTTCCCCACACGGTTACAACTTAACTCACGCTAATAAAGTAATTAACTCACGCTAATAAAGTAATTAAATACGTATCTTCTTTTAAGTCCTTAGACAAAGCAACTCCATCGGCTCTCTTTACTAATACATACATACATACATGCTTTTTTTCCAGGAAGTGTATTTAGTTGAGAGTTAGAGAAGGTGGCTGTAAAAATTGCTTTGTGGAAAAGTTCACATGATTCACATCCACAATTCGATTTTTTAGATTATATACAGGGATTTCTCGTTTTATGTTTCATAAATTAAAATTTTTATTTATTAACCAAAAGTTACACCTCCTCTCTTAATAGTAACAACTTTGTATGATAACTTATTTCATCATCTAACAGTAATATCTTTTTGCAAATAAATATACGTGTGCTGCTCAATGTTTAACTGCACGTAATTTTTTTAAAAAGTTTATTTGAACGATCAAAGAAGGAAGCATTAATTACTACTCTGGATGAATGAAGGATATAGCAAACAAACTGTGAGCTAGGTAGGATTTGACCTGCTAATTTGCGTGCCACCGTGAAGCAGTCCAGAAGCCGATCAAAACGAAAGTCACTCCAAAAAACAAAAGTTACTCCAGAGCAGGCTACCAATGTCGTTTGCTCGCCAACTAATTCTGACGGGCGCAAGCAGCAGTAGAAATTAAGATGTCAGCTCACGATCACGAATCAAACTTCCTGCTTCTACTTTCCTTGTAACTCTTTTAACATTTATCAATCCTTCACCAAGAAGGAAGCAAATTAATGGGCTTGGGTGAGGAGATAGTTCCCAGTTCCACACACACGTCACAACTAAAACCGTGGAGGACTGAAGATAATCGCGACGAGGGCCAAACATACATCGAATTAGATCTTGCATTCGTAACTAGTACGAGATGGGTACTTAGCTTTTCTTAAACCCATGGCATGTACCTTCCCTTCTATTTAACTAACTACCTCCAATATTAATTCCATACCGGGCGGTGGATTTTATAGCCGATTACTACACCAAGGTCGATTGTTACCCTGTTCTGAGCCAGGTCGAACCCGGCTACCTCGGGAACAGGGTTCCGGCGAGGCCTCCCGAGTCCCGACGATCCGGATGACCTAGAGGCCATTCTCGGCGATGTGGAGGAGTTCATCATTCCCGGATACCCACTGGGCCAGCCCTAACTTTTTCGTTTACTTCCCTGCCACCATTAGCACCGCCGGCTCCCTCGGCGAGAGGCTCTGCAACGCCTTCAACGCCGTCGGATTCAACTGGCTCGCTTCCCCGGCCGCCACCGAGCTCTAGAACGTCGTAATGGACTGGCTCGCTAACCTCCGCCGCCTCCCCACTTCTTTTCGCTTCTCCACCGGTGGTGGAAGTAGCAGCGGCGCCGGAGGCTGTGGTGCCATACAAGGCACAACCACGGAGGCCATTCTATGTGCCGTCATCGCCGTCCGGAAGGCGGCTTTGGCTCGAGGCTCGCCGGCATTGGACGTCGGTAAGTTGGTGGTTTTCCGGTCCGACCAGACGCACGAGGCGTACGCCAAGGCCTGCCGCATCGCCAGCATTCTCCCCGGCAACATCCGTTTTCTAAAGAAGACGGTGGACGACAACCACCTGGCCCTATCTCCCGCCCAACTCCAGGAGGAGATGGCGGCCGACGCAGCAGCAGGGCTCTTCTTCTGCGCGACCTTCGGAACGACGTCGACCACGGCGGTGGATCCGGTGGGGGAGCTGGCGGCGGTGGCAAAAAGATACGGCCCCTGGGTGCGACGCGGCCTACGCCGGCAGCGTTATATGCCCGGAGTTCCAACACCACCTGGACGGCGTCGAGACGGCGGACTGGGTGAGCATGAGCCCCCACAAATGTCTGCTCTCGCACCTCGATCGTTGCTGCCTCTGGGTGCAGAACGCCGCATCACTAACACAGGCGCTGAGCACCAATCCCAGAGTAGCTGCACAACAAGGCAAGCGAGCTGGGCGGGAAGGACGTAGTAAGGACCGGCAGGTGGGCTTGAGGCCTATGTTTAAAAAGTTATTATGTAAGAGTCTTAGGTTAATCTGAGCTCACGTTCCATGAGAAGGTTAAAGAATTAATTCAGTACAATATAGGATATTACCCTTAAAATTTTTAAAAAATTAAATATATACCCTCGTTCTAAAAAAGGGTGATAGAGAGCAATGACACAAGACGGTTTATTATGTACTTGTAATACCGAGGGGGTGAATTAATAGTAAATATCATTAATTATAAGCCAAGGGCCACGTAGTGTGTTTATATATATATGAGATTATAGTCGGATGGGCGATCATTTTCTTATCATATTAAGAGTTCAGTATATACTCATAATCACTAAAAGTTGAATTAATGATGTTGTAGAATATATTAATTTTTTCTTATAATTATATGATTTAATATTTTTATCACTAATGCGAAATTATCTTCCTAAGTATGAGCATGGAAGAATGGGTAAAGTCGGGATAACTGGAAGACTTTGTTATTAGACTATTCTTCTTTCTAGATTATTTGCATGGTAATGGGATTTTGGTTCAGTTCATAAGGTTTATATTATTCTGAGCATTTATATATTAAATTTATTGTTATAGATTTATTTAAAATCTTAAAAATTAATAAAAAATTAATTTATGAGACACTTAATTTTATATAATAATATTTGGCTCGTAACTAAGAACGGGCATGTTGTTACATATAGCAAGTGACATTTTTCAAATTCTTTCCTTTTTTCTTAGCTCACTTATCATTATCATTCTTCATTTGAAATGACAATTGCCGAGATGTAGACCCTCTTTAAAACTTCTTCCAACGAGGACATTTAGAGTTTAGAGCTTGATTTTCAACTGCAAAAGCTTCACCATCTGTTTTAGTAACCTCAAGCTACTGAACTTTTAATTCTAAGTGATGCAAGTTCTGATATTGTCATTGTGAATCATGTTTATTTTCATGTGCTCCTATGAATGAGGCATGGGCTTGTTGCTTGTCAAATAAAACATGACCAGGGCTAGAGAGCTTATTAATTAAGTTTTTTAACTCACGTAGATGGTCACTCATGGTAGCCTAGGGGCGCATCTTATCAGTGTCGAACTTAATAGTAAGCCTCCGTAATTTACTTGTAGAAGTCAAGCCATATCTCTTTTTTATTTTAAGCAACATAGCCTGACCATTTGTGTACTTTTTGAACTCACAAAAAATATTGTGTCTCATAGTACTTAGGAGAGTGATAAGTGCAAGACTATGCTTTTTGTGGGCTTCATTCAGATCAACCTCTCAACTCACCTAGTGCTAAAATTAGTGAGAGGAGGTAGGGTATGGTTTAAAATTTCTAGAACTTCCTAACCTTGAAAGATTAGCTGCACCTTATGGTATCAGATGTCATAATTATCTCCCATAAGTTTCTCGTCCTTATTCAACTCAATAATAATTTGTTTGCTTGCTACTATTTAGATTAGACTTCAAGAGGCATTTAAAAAAATGTAATTAGTATTAACGCAAGAATTTATAAAAATTGACTATTTAGGATAGAGTAAAATTAATAATACATAATAAATAGGGCATTTAGCAATGCTCGCAATCACAATTTATTTATTGGACGATTAATAATACAAGTCCTAAATATTAATTAATATATAAAAAACTAAATTATGATTAACTAATAATCAAATATTTAGCTCACACTATTTTAAATAATCATGATTCAATTAATTGCCACTGATATAAATTAAATGAATTTATATATTTATATCATCTCTCAATATATGTTTCGACCCATCATTTATTAAGTAGCTTCTATTTAAGCCATAGAGACAAGAAAATTAAACTACTTAAACTCTTTTAATATGATTATTTTAAAAAATAATCTAAACTTATTTAAAAATAAGTTGTTTTAATTTACGTTAACCTTTTTTAAAAAAATTGACTATTGGGTACAAAAACTAGATCTTAATATAATTAATTAGAGCTAGAATAAAAATTAAAAATACCTGGATGGATATAATATAGGATGACTAAGTGTTTGATCTACAATTCAAGCCTTTCATAGTCTTCACAGTTTGATTTCTAGAACCAAACTACTTGTTTTCCACAACATATCTCTCCCAATTCTCAGAAATAAAGTGTGTATACAAATTATACGTTTGTATCCCTAAATAGAAGACATAATAACTATCCTTATTGACAGAAGGATTTTAGGAAATTTATTAATATCTTAACTAATAAGGATATGTGTGTATATATATATATATTTATATTAAATCTATTAAATATATTTATTTATATTTAAATAGGGCACACACTATTATGGATGTATCACTATCATATACGTCAACGCTTGAGAAATTGTGTGAACTTTATAATATAATTACAATAATAATCTCTTCCGTTTATTTAAAAAAAGCTAAACTTATTAAATTGGTCAAATATTGTCCAGAAAAAGTTGATTAATTTTCACTTTATAGAATGACATGTACGCACTAGTCGTTACTTCCGCAGTAAAAATTCATTTCCTCTGCCCATTTGAGAGGAAGGCAACGTGGGAATGGGGCAGTATTATGAGTGAAGCCAGAGTTTGTTTTTACGCCAACATTGCAAAATATTGAGACGGCGAGCGAGCGAGCGAGCGAGGAAGGAAGCAATAAAATAAAGAGGTGAGGAAATTAAAGAGCTTGGAACATATCCTCGGGCCGAAGTTGGAAACAGCGGGAAGAGAAGAGTGGGAGAGTGGGGAATGTAACAAGTCAATAGTTGGGATAAGGATATGCCCACAAGTAGCCACCCCCTCCAAAGTTGGAACAAAGGCCCCAACTAAGTAGCCACCCCCCTCCAAAGGTTGGAACAAAGGCCCCAACTAAGTAGCAAGCAGCACATTAACCCAACACTTGGAACAACTTCTCACCGCACCACATCACATCAAACCCAAATCCACTTTGTTTATTTATAATAATAATATATTATTATTATAATTGTTATTTATTAACAAAGAGAGAGGAGACGAGAAAAAGAAGAACAAGGGCTTTCCCTTGCATTTTCCCTTGCCCCTGGCCTCACTTCTCATTCCTCTCTCTCGCATTTGATCGAGCACAGGGCGTGCACAGCAGCAAGCGGCAACTACCGACTCTTGATCGAGAGGCCATTCGTCGGCATTTTGGATGATGCAAGGCCAGCAGAGCCCCAGTAAGAAGAAGGCGGCGGCGGCGGCGGCGGCGGAGGTGATCCAGCCCACCTCGCCCCGGTTCTCCTCCTCCACGCCCGTCTCCGGCGCCCAGCGCAGGATCGCCATCGCCGTCGACCTCAGCGACGAGTCGGCCTTCGCCGTCAAGTGGGCCGTCCAGAACTACCTCCGCCCCGGCGACGCCGTCATCCTCCTCCACGTCCGACCCACCTCCGTCCTCTACGGCGCCGACTGGGGCTCCATCGACCTCTCCTCTCCGCCGCCGACACCGACGAGGAGTCGCAGCAGAAGCTGGAGGACGACTTCGACGCCTTCACCACTACCAAGACCACCGACCTCGCCCAGCCACTCGTCGAGGCCCACATCCCCTTCAGGCTCCACATCGTCAAAGACCACGACATGAAGGAGCGCCTCTGCCTCGAGGTCGAGCGCCTTGGACTCAGCGCGGTCATCATGGGCAGCCGCGGCTTCGGCGCCTCCCGCCGGACCACCAAGGGCCGCCTCGGTAGCGTCAGCGACTACTGCGTCCATCACTGCATCTGCCCTGTCGTCGTCGTCCGCTACCCCGACGAGAAGGACGCCCCCGCTGGAGTCGCCGCTTCCTTCCGGAAGAAGGAGGCGGATTTGGGACCCCTGCCCGAGGAAGATCCGGCCGCCCACGAGGGATCCGAAGATAAAGGTCCTACCTTTTTTTAGCTCATTCCGATCACCTCTTCTTCTTCTTTTTTATTTCTTCCCCTTCCCACTGAGATTTGGTAGCATGTTTGTTTGTTTGTTTTTTTCATTATTTACAGGGTCTTAATTGTTGATTTGGCATTATTTAGAAATATCTAATATATTCTGATTAAACAGTCTAGTTTGTGAATTGTGATTGTTTGCAGTAAATATGCACTTTTTCTTTTTCTGTTGTCGAGGTGGTGGTGATAGAATTAACAGGTAACAGAGTAGTTGCTCTTGTTGGCGTTGTCTGATCGTCTATGTACATTCTAGCTTGCCATTTATCCAATATCCTGGTGGTTTTCTGACCAAATGTAGAGGCTGATTGAATGTCTTCGTAACGGCTTTAGACGAATCATTTTGCTGCCGCTGTTGCTTTTGCTGGTAGTATTGGCAAAGATGATTACATTGTCGTTATTATACCCATTAGAAATTCAGCGTCTTGATTGTGTTCACATGCCATGTGAACCAATTGTTTTGTTGCTTTGAATGCGATGGCAGTCATTTTCAGAAATGCCTAATCATCCCAAAACCATCCTGGGTATCCTATAGTTAGATTGTGCAGAATATTGTGGAGTATTTGCCAATGCAATGTGTGTGGCTTCTTCCGTGATTTGTTTCAAAGACCAGGCCCATTATTAACATTTTTCTTTTGTTGGTGACATACTTATGCTGCATATTAATTATCATGTTTTTTAGTATTTGATCTTATAAGCTGTTGGATTACCCCGAGATCTCCCTAGACTACTTGACTAATACTATACTTTAGCTGGTGAGTTTAGTGCAAGATGGACTGGGAATCTTGATGTTAATCCCGTACGTTAGGTGGTATGTTTACTTAATTATGGACTATGGGAATGAAGGAGTAAAGTCAACTCTCATTTATAATGAAGACAAGTTCAGGATATAAATGTACATAAGCTGTGAACTAATTTGCTTGTATTCATCAAGTTCTTGCAAAGAAACATGAAGCAATTCACTAGTCTCTTCTATTACTTTGTTAGTATTGAGTTTTTTAGAAAAGAAATGTACCAGATGTCTTTGAAGAGATCTAGAAAGGAAACATAGGTAGTGTGATTGATGGTCAAATTATTCTTTCCCTGGGAAAGCAATAATGTGAGTGCAAATGCTGTAATATACCCATAAAATTAGTCCCATATCCAACACCTCCTTAGGTAAGATCCAATATATAAATGATGATGTATTTATAGATTTTTACCTTGATTAACCACTTTTGAAGGGATGATTTAGGCCCATCAATTTTTACTTGGGCTGGTTTGTTACAGTTTCTTAGGTGAATCAATAACTTGTAATTGTCCAAATGTTGATATATAAGGTGTGCGCTAGAAAAAAAGTCGTTTACCAGTTCGTGAGGTTATTAATTTCAGCTCAAAATGATGTGAACAATGGTAATCTGTAACTTATTTGAATATGTTATATAATCGAATTTGAACTGTATATGTAATGCAGCTAAGATGTTATACTTTTGTATGACCTAAGATGTGACACTTTTGATTTCTATTCTTTATATTATTGATATACATTTTCTTAGCCTTATTTTTCATAGATATCATAAGTAAGCCTTGTGTCACTTAACTTTGAAAGTTTTCATTCATGCATGCCTTATACATAAATCCCAACATCAATTACTTGAGTGTAGTGGATGATGATGCATCAATTATACAACTCAATGTTGAGATTATGTAATAATCCACCTGGATAGATATGGGTACTTTTCTTGCTCTACTAATATGTTTGAAGGCATGACTGCCATTAATCTGAGGTTGAAGTTTTGTTTTTTATTGCGTATTCAGTTGTATTAATGTAAGCTTCTCAGTGTAAACTTTGATTTTTGCCACCCTTTTTCGCTTTTGATAGATCCTTGAGAGATGTTTGCTTGTTCGTGGTGCCATCTTCATACTCAGGTAATTGTTGTTACTTTAATAGTTGATAATTTTGTCCCTTTTAATCTTTTCCATTCATTATGATTCTTTAGCAGTACTTCTGTTGTATATTTGTATAGCTAGGACAGCTGTCAGGATGTGACAGGGAAAGAACCAAAGTATTTGCACATGCCAAAAGGCTAGTTTTTCTAGATATGTTTGCAACCTCATGGAAGCGAATTCTGCCCTTGGTTTTACTGGTTTTAGATCCTAACTCAACTGTCAGCATGATGGCAATTTATAAATCCTACTTCAGAAATCTTATAGTAGGAGTTCTCTTTCAACAAGGGTTTTCTTTATAGTTTCTTATTTATTTTAGTGCTATTATGAAGATAATCAATTTTGGCTTTTTCTGTATTTTGCCTATAAATATTGGCTACCCCAAACATTGTGATAGGATTTTTTTGTTCCTCTTTGATTAAACGAAGTGTTCTCTCCCTTTCTTCTAATTTTTGTTGTACGGATTATGTCTATTTTTTAATGTGAAGCTAATCCCTCAATAGCATCTGCTCCTGAATGAAATTGAGCTGATTGAGCTAAGCTTGTGGTCGATACTCTTATTGTTTGGCTTTGAAGTTGTGCATGAAATTAAATTAATCCGCTCATGAAACAAACCTTTGCGTCAAGATTTCTTTATGTTAGGGAAGCATTTTTGTCAACGTTCTGTTCTTTCTCGTCTTGGTGCGCTTGTATTAAATGAGTAAAGATATGCTAGCCGTGCATGCTGCCTGTTGACAGTGGTATTTGCCCCTTCTTTCACTGTTACTTCCGTATACTTAGCATGTAACTTGCACTGGCT
>JAURVB010007867.1:0-99682 GCA_033002965.1 Piper betle | reverse complement strand
AGTAACATGCCGGTTCGGTTCACGAGCATGAACCGGATTTGGGGTGTTACACCCAAAATATGTTTGTGCTTTGGAAGTGATAAACCTTTATTGGTTGGCTACACCGATGCAGATATGGCAGGTGACTTGGAAACAAGAAGGTCAACATCTAGGTTTATTGTTAATTTTGCTAATAGGGCTGTGTCTTGGCAGTCTAGGTTGCAAAAGTATGTTGCATTATCTACAACTGAAGCAGAACTTATTGCTGCTACAGAGGCTTGCAAGGAGATGCTATGGACTAAGAGATTTTTGAATGAAATTGGCATTGAACAGGAGAGATACATTGTACACTGTGATAGCTAGAGTGCAATTCACCTGAGTAAGAATTCAAGTTTTCATTCAAGGAGCAAATATATTGATGTAAGATATCACTGGATAAGAAATGTCTTGAGCTAACAAAAATTCATACTAAAAGAAATGTTTCAGACATGATGACTAAAGTTGTGTCAAAGGAGAAACATGTTTATTGCAGGAATGGAGCAGGCATGGATGGAGCTTTCCATGCTGGCTAGAGGCATTTCATGGAGTCAGGACGGGAGGTTTGTTGAGTTGTCCCTCCTCCGTAAATACATGAACTCACACCCTATTTTGAGCAAAACCAAGATTTTCCAGAATTGGTTAGTTGAAAGGGATAAAATCAATGTATGACCCTTTTCTTCTTTAGGTTCTTTCTGGTTTTTGGGTTTTGGAGAAAAATTAATGTAAAGGGAGAAAGAAAATTACGTGGATTGAAAAAAGGTGAATGCTTTGTTGAAATTGGCTTACAATCGTCAATGATAACTTCGCCAAGTTCTTAATCTGTAATATTCTTTCTTTATTGTCTTCTACGACTTTATACCAATTTTGTAAAAAGTATAGTAAATTGGTATTGGGGAGTTTGTCCTCATGTGGATATATTCTGTATCAAAATTGTGATATAGTGAATTTGATTTGGCCGTTTGCCCCGTGGTTTTTTCCCCAAATTTGAGGTTTTCCACGTAAATTTATCTTGTCGTCTCTCTCTATTTGCTTGGTACTTTTCATCCTTATATGTTGAAATAAAAGGATTTGTATTTGGTTTGTTTGGTTAATCCTAACACTTTGTTCCAAACAAGCATTTTAGATTGAAATGTGTGACTTGAAAGAGTTTTAAAATATGGATATGTGTGGGTAATCCTCTGTAACTGCAACTCTTCAAGTCCTAAATTGATTTGTGATAAAGAAGTACACAAGATTTTTGGAGTAGTTGTTGCCTAGAGCAAATTTATAACTGAATTTGAGTGGAGCTCAGAAATCAGAATAGGTTGCGCCAAGTCAAGTTGAGTTGCACATTGTTATTGATTTATATAAATAATGTACATAAGATTATAAAGATCTACGATTCTAAGTATTTAAGATAATATATTATAGTCCTGCTGAAACACACGAGCATTTCACAATATTGCTATTTGTCAACCCCAAACAAATTAACTGCATTAATCAACATGACCAAGCCAAAAAGGAGTTTCTTCACTCAAATAATGGATCGTTCTCATGCATGTTAACCATAATCAAATGCGATGAGTTTGACGATAACAACAAATCAATATAAGAAGAAAATATTAACTGAAAATGCATTCAATATGATCGATTCAACTAGTATTAGATCACAATATCTGTTTCAATATAGTAGCAAATCGGTGGAATTACCATCAAAGATATGTACAATCTTCTTAGCAACATATGAAGTCAGAGAGTCCATCTATGCCCACAAACTTGGTAAGTCCATTAGCAAGCATACTCTTCTTCCAACTAGTAGAATTCAGAAGCAGTTTCAGAGCGTACAACCTGGTAATCCCCGCCGGACATGAACATGATCAAGATAGACTAAATGGAACTCTGTATACTGCCCACAAAACAAGCTGATCGACGTGTATGTCATGAAGATCAAAACCGCAGCCTCCAAAACTAGTACAATGTTCATTAATCACAGCACTAGAGAGTGTCCACAAACTGGGAAATATAAAATATGAATCAAGAAGCTAGGAAATTGATCAGCTTTCTCACCAACATTTAGGTCCTCATCAAAAACAAGAAACAACTTATCAACTAGTAAAGAAATTGAATTCAAGATGTGATGAGCAGGAATAGACGAGAGTCTGCTGTTGAACGGAGCTAGAAAGAGATGAAACAGAGAAGAACCAATGTGTGATCAAAAGCTAGGCTAGAAAGAGATGAAAAATACCAAGAACGCATTAGGCTTAACGGAGAAATTTTGCATGCACGAATGAACTCGTAACACCATTGTGGAAGATCAGATCATGCAGCAATTAAAGATGCCCAGACGACGAACAATGCATGTGGCACAATCTAACAAGAACAGAGCAACATAGACGAGAAAGACCCATGATCGAAGATGACGAACAAGTCAGATATAGAAGACGAGAAAGAAGAGGAAGACGAAGATCAAGAAGACAACGGTTATGGGGACGACGATGCGGGGGAGTTCACCGGCCCGCGCGGAGATGCTGCCGGTGAGGTAGGTGGAACCCTTCCCTCCGGCGGAGCTGGTTTGCACCACCAGAGACAGATGGCGGCTCCGATGATGGGAACGACGACCATGATAACGATTGCGTTTACGTTCATCGGCAAGGATCGGAGCTTAGGGACCTCGTAAGCGACGATAATGAAGATCACGTCGGCAGCGTATAGAACAATCATGGTGATCAGCGCGGCCAACATTTGCTGGCAATTGAATCCGGCGAGGATGGCCATGTCGGCGGCGGCGGCGGCGGTGGGGAAGAGATTTTGGAGGGAGATGATCGGAGAAATTGGGAGGGAGTGGTGTGGTTTGTTTTTGATGGGCTTCAACAAATATATACTTGTGATTTGAGGATACTGGGCTTCTTGTATAGTAGAATGGGCTTAAAAGGTGGGCTTTGTATTCAGAGGGCCCATTCAGATCGCCGGCTATGGTTATTGGTGCCCTTGTGCTAATTCCTCTTTAGGATCTACAAGACATCACAATTTTCCACCAGTTATCGTTTTTCTTCTTTTGTAAATTGCCAGTGCTTCTTCTTTCTCATTCACTGGTTCCAAAAAATATGTAGTCACAGAGCCATCATGTCTTGTGCTTTCAACGATTTTTTCTTTTCATTGTGCCAAAATTTTGATCTTCTTGTTTGAATTCATGCTATTCTTTTGGGTAAAATAATTTTGATGAGGTTGTTTAATTATGGTTTTTGGCTTTAATTACCACATAATTAGACCTTCTTAAATGTCAGCTTTTACTTTTAGGCCCATTTAGAAATCAAGCACTGGTTATTTCGTGGGCATATAATGACCAGCCTTAACCGGTAAGGGGTTACACAAAAGTATGAAGTATGTAAAAATAAAATCCAAGCACATGAATCATAACATAGCAAATAATTCTAAGAATTTGCTAATCATAAAATAAATCATGTTATATTAATGATAACATGTAACAATATATAAAATAAATTAATTACGCAAGCGCAAAGTCCTACAAACTCCAAACAGTTTTTCATAGTCACAAGTATAACTAAAATAATATAAATAAGAAGCCCAATTTTTTTATTTATCAATTTTTCAAACCTAGGTTGGTAAAGAAACCACCAACCACACCCTTAAACATCTCGTATGAAATTAGTCACCTGCAGTTACCAAACCACGTTAGTTATAAATCTACTAAGTCGTATAATTACATGAAATACTGTCAATATATTCTAGATCATGAGTTATCAAGTCTTTTAGTGATCATAAGCCTATGTTAAGCTCTAATTATGCCAAGAAGGGTGACTGCCCCATCCAGCTGCAATCTTGTGTATGCACACACACGTTACGTTGCCTACGGTTTATAATTACCGATATTTGTCATTGACTCACCTTCTCGGTATCACAAATGCATAATGAGTCATCTTGCGCCATTATACCATGTCACCCCTTTCGGCACGAGGGTAGCTATTTTATATTTCAAATAATTTTAAAGGTGTGGCCCCGTATCGAACTGAGCTAATTCTTTAACCTTGGTTACGCTCAGAGCATGGTGGTTAAATCTGCGCTGAGGCTGACTGGAGTTGCTAAAAAGTATATATATAATATTTTAAGTAGTTATACGGACCTGAATAGTTTGTAAGTGAACTCGCAACCGCGATTAACAATTCTAATTTGATATGATAAAATAAGTATAATTTTATACTAATTGAATGCACGCAATGTCGTGCCTAAAACTTGACAAAACAACTCATGCAACACTTTAAATATTAAAGCTTTAAATTTATCAAGATTATCTCAAAAATCAATGGTAGTTAATTATCCACTCCACATCATTATTTAATTTCAACAATTTAGGTCACAACTAAAATACTTAGAACTAAATGCTTATAATGAGATTTGTTGATAGGAAAAGAATAATATATAATTACCCACTCTATAAAACAACAACAAATCAAATTATATCTCAACCGAAAAAAATTGATTTAACAATTGCTAAAATTTGATAACAATTGTATACTAATCATAATAATCTTACAAGTTTTTAAGGTCACATCTATTGAATGTAATATTATTAATCAAATTCTAAATAAAATTTTTAGCCACTTTATTAATTAAATAAATACTTATTAACTACTTTCTAACTAAAACATATTTAGAACCCATCAAGTACACTTATTACTCCCAAACAAAATGTGAAGATTAACTAAATCTGTTTACTCACAACCACAAACAAATGCCCAAAATATGACCATTAACACAACTCCTTTCCATACAGGAACGAAACTAATTTTAATTGTGTGCATGCTAGCTTTAGATTAAATAGGTAAATATCTTAAATACTTAGTTACATATATTTAATTCAATCATGCATGTACTTTAATCAAATAACAACTCATAGAAAACTTGTTAAATTAACAAATTAACCCCTTATTAGACTAAAATACATCAATTTTAATTAATTAATAACTTGAATTAATAATAATAATAATTAATATTTAACTGATAATAATTATATATATACATATTACTTCATTGATTAATGAAAGATATTATCTTTATTAATTTAATTTAGTTATAAGCAGTCGTATAAATAATTTAAGATATGATTTACTAATTAATTAATCAGAACAATTAACATATACATATGAATCATGATTAATTTTAATATTTAATATCATACAACAACATAATGAATTAACAATAATACTAATTAATACTTTAATTCCAATTAAGAAAATGACAGTAATTTATTCTGTCAATAATAACTTGATTATATATTAAGTAAAATTTATTAACTTTTCATTAATTCTATTTAATCATCTTACAATCAGTTAGATCATCATATCTAATTATTTAATATAGCTTGTATCTAATTTTCACTCGTAAGATTATTTAAATTGTTTAACTCATTAAAGGTTTGAACTTTGAATAATTGTGATTCGATTAATAATTAATAACCTCTGATCACATACGTGTATGAAATATGAAGACGTCACCCTTATCACTTTAATTTGTTATAACCAATTAATGAATAGATTAAATTTCATTCATTAATTAATTGACTACAACACACAATAACACAACATAAATTAATACCCACTACCAAAACACATACGTATTAGGCCACATTTATGCACACATTCAGGCCAACATACAATCAAAGAGACATGAATCCTCCAAGCATCAAAAGAAATGATAGAGCAAAACAAAAAATCTTATCATGGACTGACAAGACATAAAATCGAGAAGAAAACATATTAGAATGAGGGTAATGGTAAATAAATAAATACGAATCACATCAAATTCAATATCAATTTTTCATACATGTAAGTGTAGCTGCATAAATTCATACCAGGCAATGTAAACAGAAAGCTTACATGAATTGATATTATCTCATACAAAGAAGACATGAATCGTCGTAAGTATTAAAAAACAATGATCAAACAAAGCCAAACAGCTTACATGAACTGATATTAGCCAAAGAATTGAGTAAAAAAATCACATTAGGATCAAGTTATTGGTAAGCAATTCAAAGAAATTAAAAGAAAAGACCCCCTTAAAATTCAACATTAATACATGACCTACACATATATGTATCCTGTAGCTTACCCAGAACTAATAACATGGATAGAATTAATAAAAAGAGTGGTCACCTCCATGGTTGCATGAATCTGAATCAGAATCGGAATCGGTTTTCCAGGAGTCAGAATCGAAATCGGAATCAGTCTGAATCGGTCAGGAATCGGTTCAGTTGAATCGGTCTAAATTAATTTAATTGGTCATATATAATAATTTGACAATTCATAATATAAATATATTAAAATTAGGTATTGATGTTATTTTGATATTATTCTGTGTATTATAGTTTATGATATTTTTAAATATTTTTTAAGAATTTTTTAAAATTATTTAGAATTAATTATTATTTTTTACTCGAGTTATACTCGAGTTAACTTTTAATTATGAGAATGCCACCCTCTGCTCTTTACCCCGCCGGCGGCAAGCCCAGAGTCGAGGACGCACAGCGGAGGCAGAAACGGGGCGGTGGCTGGCGGAGCTGAGGTCGGAAGGTCGGGCGGCGGAGGGCGGCCGCCGATTTCCACCCGAACTCCTCACCTTTGCGCTCCACAGCACACTCCGCAGGTCGGGCGGAGCTAAGGTCGGACGGCGGTGGCGTGGTCAGAAGATCGGGCGGAGCTGAGGTCAGACGGCAGAAGCGCGGCGGAGGGCGGCGGAGCGAGCGCGACGGCGAAAGCGAGGGGAGATGGGTATGATTTTAGGTTTTTAAAATCCAATTTATTATTTTACCCATGCTTAAATAATTTAATAAAAATCATACCTAGGGTATTTTAGTAATTTACTTAAAAAAACCAATTCCGATTTAAATCGGCCGATTCTGATTCCGACCCCGCTTCGGCCCCAAAATCGGATCGGCGCGGTGCCGATCCGATTTAAATCAGCCAATTCTACTCGGAATTGGCCGATTTGTGTAACCCGGTCACCTCAACTAGTAAAAGGAGTAGGTGTAGTTATGGTGGTGGTGAGTGGGAAGGGAGTGGAGGTGGTGGAGAGAGGTAGGGAGATGGCAGAGTCAGAGTTGGGGAGGGCGTGGATGGAGTAGGAGGTGGGGTTGCATGTTGGTCGATTTGACCACATGTGCCGAGCATAATTGGGGTCAAGGAATTGACTCATTCTAACATGAGTCACACCGTAAAATTTTTTAAAAATGAAATCCCTAACCCATGCCGAAAGGGGTGACTGAGCGTAATGACTTAAGACGACTCATTATACACTTGTGATGACGAAAGAATGAGTCAATGAAAAATATCGATAATTACATGTCATTGGCTATATAGTGTATGTGTGCATACATAGATTCGTAATCACTACAAGATTTAATTAATAATATTATAGAATATATTGACTTATTTTTTATAATTATATTGCTTAATATTTTATCACTAATGGAGAATTGTCTTTGCTACCTCTGATCATGTGTCAACTTACTTAAATATGAAGACGTCACCTTTATCACTTTAATTTATTATAACCTATTAATGAATAAATTAAATGTCATTCGTTAATTTATTAACTACAACATACAATAGCACAACACTGAATTAATACCCACCACCGAAACATGCAACCCATGCAAGTATCGGACCCACCCATGAAAAACTACCAACAATAGCAGTCTTCCCTATTAACCCATGCATGCCCCATACAACAACGACCAGCATCAGAGAAGAAAAACAAAACAAAACAAAGAAAAATAGAAGCTGTAACAATTTTCAACAATTACTATTCCTCTATGCATTTTCAAAGAATGCATGCATGGAAACTTGAAATAGGGAGGGGACGATGCTACTGTAGAAAAGGGGAGAGAAACTAAAAGAGGCGTTGAAAGGAACTCTTCGGTTTTAACGTGACTAACAACAACCCACTAACGTTAAGATCTTCGGGAAATCTATTTTAAATTTTATCCTATCTGTACTTAAACCACGTCCATCCCAAATAAAATAACAATTTTATTTTTTGGGTATTTTTAGAATGATAATGATGAAATAATATCGTTAACTACCAAGATGCAAGCTGATTATGATGCATAAGTCCAAATTGCGCTAATTTCCTATTTTATTAAAAAATAAATAATTTTCTTGGTTGAAATATTCATCGATCATCCTCGGTTCCCTTGTAATCAAAATGCGTAATTCTTTGGGGGTAATTGGTTGAAATATTCATCAAGACCTATTACAACTTAAGCTTGGCAAAATCTGAAGTTGGCAATCAATCTGTGCTCACAAACTGGCTTGCAATAATATGTACTGAAAGCAAATGCAATTTTACATAGTTTCAGAGTACTTCCCCTGCAGGTGCAACACCTACTCAATCTCTAGCACCATGCACAAATTTGGAAATACGGATCATGAAAATAAGAACCCGGTGAGCATCAAAAACAAGAACCAACTCAAGAACTAGTAAAGAGCATCATAGCTAGGTGAGATGAACAGAGGTAGATGACAATCTGGTGCTCATTTTTTATTTTTCCGGGAAGATTACAAACCAAAATGGCTTACAAAAAACAAAAAAGTATAACCGGAATGGGAAAAGATAGCTAGCTTTAGACTAACAAAACCTAGATATGAAGATGGAAATACCAATTAGAACTCATAGAGAGTTTGCATGCATGCAAGAACCAACCGTAACAGATAAAAGAGGAGCAAAATCGCTGGGAAAGATCATACGAACATTTCAAAATATGAGTCGATGACGAACATATGAGCAGACCAAGAAATTATGCGAATTGTGATGATTGGTGGTGGCACCCAGTTATATTATACCCGGTATACTGCCTATCGCTTTTAAATCTTGTAAGTTTTAATATTTTTTATCATTTTAACTCATACCCAAATTGTAAGTATAGAATTTTTAAAAAATAATTGGTTCTTTTGTTAAAAATCCTGGTATCATAAAAATCAGAATTTTTAAGTGCATTCTAGCTCATGTTCAGCTCCAAAAAACTTGGAGGTTAATACCAAGGTAAATGCGATAAATTTAAGATTTATTCTTGTTCAATTAGGCCGAACTCGAAACTGCATATTTTATATAAAAAATAAAAATTTGACCACTAGTTCCTTAAATTATTTTTAACAAATTTAATTAAATTATAAAATAATAATATAACAATAAATTTAAATAAAAACATACGAAACAAAATTAAAATTTAAGTTTTGTGTATATGGTTGGTTATATACCTCAAAGGTTGTAGTAGCTAATCGATGCCGGGCAGGCAGCCTATAAACATATAAAAAATCACGTGGGTAGGACTGTGTGGGGAATTCACTTGCAATGTCAACAATAGACGCGTGTCGGTGTATGGCTAAAAGCCATACCTCCTACAGTCCCACAAACCAACCTTTGATTCATGTTTTTCTCACACCTTCCTCTTCCATCTCTCTCTTGTAAGACATCTCAATGAATCTATCGTTCTTTTTTTTGCTTTATTTAATTAAAAAAAATCAATTCTAATTTCACAAAGGATGTAAGATTACACCTTTTATGTTTTGTTTTTTATTTAGAAAAAAATAAGGCTTCACCTTTTCAAAGTAGTAATTAGACGGGATACTTGGTAGGCCAGTCTTAATTTGTAGAGCCTTATGTATCCAAGTGTAGGATACTATTTTATTTTACTTTATTAAGTTCACATTTATCAGTCAACTCGTGCCGAGATGGAAAGATATTAATCTCAAATATAAATATATATTTTATTCAAAAAAATGGCAAAAAAAAGTCTCCTACAATTAAGGCCAGCGGTACTTAGGATAAAGAAAGTCCACTACAGGCCAATGCCAAGTAATTAAAAACGAAGGTAACAATTGAAAGAGTCAACCCTGATGACGTCACCACGACGTACCGGTGGCCCCACTTACCAATTGACAACGAACCGACTTCCCTCGTTTTGGCGCGTTCATTCAGCGTGCAAGTCCTGCTATTAAAAGTCAAACCATTTTATAGTCAATGAAGTACGTGGCATTCCCCTATTGGCCGTCCCCTCCTAAATATGCGTGCACTTCTCCATCCTCCACTCTCTCCGCCACCCACCTCGCCGCGCTCTGCCGGTGTCCTTCCCGTGGCGACGAGTGAGCCCCTCCCCCTCGTGCAACCGGGTTGGAGTCGTCGTCCTCCGTTCTTCAAATGCGCCTAGATCTTAGTCTCTAACTGCTGTCCCATTGATTCAATCATGTTCTTTGGTGTGTTCCAGTGATTAGCATGGCCATTTCTTGTGATTGTTGGTCGGTATACTTTTTTGTTGTTGTTGGTTGATAGGTTGCTTATTTCCGGTGAGAAAGTGGGTGGCTTTGTTGTATTCTGATTCTGGATAGGTTTTTTTATCTTGGGAGATTTGTTAGTTTAACCATTTTCTGGAAATTTGATTGCCAGGTCTTGATTTTTTTATTCATTGTTCGATTAGGTCTTGATTATCTTGTTTATATCTAGGTGTTATTGTGATTTGATGAATAAAGTTCTGCTTTTTGCTTGTGTTTGATGTGTGATTGCTTCTTGTGTGATCGTTTGCTTGCAGCTAAGGTTGACGTTTCCTTGTGGGTAGGAAAGTGGGGGTTTTGGTGCGACTCAACCAGGAAAGAGTGGTTTCTGTGGTTCGTTTCTGAATAGGTTTTTGGGGTTTTGTTGGTTTGTCGAAATGGGAATTTTCCGGTCTTTGCACTTTAATCCGTCTCCTGATTTGGAAAAGTGGAATTTTTATACGCTACTCTGCTTTTCTTTTATGTTGGAAAAAGGACCACTCAACCTGAATTTCACTTTCTTGATTAGGTCTTGGTTGTGTTGATTCTAGGTTAGTCGAATTCAATTGACGGTATGCTGCTCTGATTGTTTTAGTTAGTCCCAATTTGATTAGGCACTTTATCTTTGTGAAAGGGATTCTTGATTGAATTTTTGTATTATTGCTTTATATTGTGGATGGTCAACAAGTTTTAAATTCGCATTCATCATTTGTGCTCTGATTCTTCGCCCAAATGGGCATTTATTCTCTGATTCAGTCATTCTCTTTTAGATGTTGGAATCAAGAAAGTGGCTTAGGACTTTGTCTGTTCTGGGCGAATTGCTGATTCCTAACTTCCCTTTTCTATTTGGTTTTTTTATCATGTTGTTCTAGCTTGCTTTCAATTTGATTAGGCGTTTGATCTTTGTTAAGTGTTCTATATGATGCTTGATCTCTTAGTTTTACATTTTCCAGTCAACCGATCTATTCTTTGATGAATTGAGCATTTTTTAGCTTATGCAGATTATTTACTTCAAAGTGTTTTATTCGCAGGGAAGCAGTTCCTAAAACCGAACAGATTTTTCCCAATGGTTTCCGTTGAGATGGACAATAGTATTGATACTATTACTTATGATGGTGAATGCCAGCTTCCTTCTGAGGCGAGGAAACATTTGCATAGAGTGGCTTCACAATGGACTGATGTTCCTGACTCAAAGGCGTTGCGGGTTGTCCGACTCTCAGGTGCCATGACCAATGCTGTATACCAGATCACTTGGCCAACAAAAGCAGGGTTACTTGACAGGAAAGTTCTTGTGAGGATTTATGGCCAAGGGGTTGATATTTTCTTTGACAGGAATGACGAGATCAAGACATTTGAGTGCATGTCCAAGCAAGGCCAGGGCCCTCTTCTTCTTGATCGATTTCAAACAGGGAGAATTGAAGAATTCATTCATGCAAGGGTAAGTGCATGCATGTGTATATGGGAAGAACACAAATTTGAGGGGATTTATGTCATCAAAGTTTTGTTTCATTGCAGCTTGTTTGTTTGCCGTTTATTGAATCTTTAGAATTTGCTCTCGTTCTCATGAAATATGGAATTCAGATACTGAGCATTAGTTTTTACATCCAATGTTGCACTGTGTTGAGCATAAGTGCAAGCACTGTGTTCTCCCTTCTTGTAATTTATTTATTTAATGGCACATCAATGCTTTATAAACTGGTTATGTATTCCGCAGAATCTTCTTTTAAAGAAAGGAGTAAGATACATTTTTAAGATTTACAAACAATTTTTGTTTTACTTCTTGACTTTCCATGTTACTGTAACACAGACACTCTCTGCTGCTGATATGCGCGACTCAGAAATTTCTGCACTTATAGCTGCAAAACTGAGCGAGTTTCATAATCTTCACATGCCTGGACTTAAGAAAGTATTTATTTGGAACAGATTAAGGTGATATATGAATTCTCAATGGAATTTGAAATGTCTTTTACTATTTTGTATTGACCAATCACCGGAACTTTTCCTGCAGAA
This sequence comes from Piper betle, assembly GCA_033002965.1. NCBI lineage: Eukaryota > Viridiplantae > Streptophyta > Magnoliopsida > Piperales > Piperaceae > Piper > Piper betle. The sequence continues at coordinate 87,353 of JAURVB010007867.1, read as the reverse complement.
ACTGGCTAAAAGTAACCAAAACCAAGGCTTTACCCGATGTGTTTCGAGAGTTTCAGCTTGACACAATGGACGAGGAAATCAGTTTTCTGGAAACTGAACTTTCTCGAAAGGACCAAATAATTGGGTTTTGCCACAACGACCTTCAGTATGGGAACATAATGTTTGATGAAGAGACCAAGACAGTAACATTAATTGTTCGTATTATTTTTTTCCATGTACCATAAACATGCCCTTTGTACTTTATTTTATTTTTCAAAGTTACTATTGTGGCTATTTTGATAGGTCTGCTTCTACTAAAGAATCATTTTGATAGAGATCTGTACTTGTTTTTTGTTTTGGCTTACCTGTTCATTTATTTTTGTTTTATAGGACTATGAGTATTCAAGTTATAATCCTGTGGCATATGATTTTGCTAATCATTTCTGTGAGATGGCTGCAAACTACCATGAGGGACCAGGCCATATTCTAGATTTCAGCAAATATCCTGGTATTTTTTGGCTACACTTTATCTGGCTGATTGATATTTGACATCTGTGTTCTTAGTTTACGGTTAGATTTAACGACTGAAGTGTCTTAATGTCCATGCTGACTTCGAATAACAGATCATGAAGAGCGCAAGAGATTTATTATTGCATATCTCGGTTCTATAGGTAAATCATACTTTCAAATTCAAGTGCTCCTGGTATATTTCTTGCTATATTCTGTTATTTATCTTTGTTAGTCAACCTTATTGAAAGAGGGATTGTTGCTTATTGTTGCCTTGTAAGAATTGTAGGACACATATGTTTTGGATGCAAATCTCCTTTAAGTTTACAGGGGCTGTGTATAACATGGCAAAAAAAAGACAAATTTATGAACTTGAGGAAAATATGTACCCTCTTTTGCTTACTGAAGAATTATGTGCCTCGGGATCTATTTAAAAGTACCCTCTATTTTCTTCTCTTTGTTTTTTTTCAGGAAAAGAATACAGTGATGAAGAAGTTGAGCAGCTACTTAGTGACACCGAGAAGTACACTCTTGCCAGCCATTTGCTTTGGGGCCTATGGGGAATTACTTCGGTGAGTCTGACGAATAAAACCATCTTTTTGCATTTGCAACATCTTACTTCGATTATGAACCTTGCCTTACTGTTTTCTTCTATATCCAGAAGTGCATTAATAGCATGATCGACTTTGATTACATGGAGTATGCAAGGCAACGGTTTCAGCAGTATCACCTGAGAAAGCCCCAGTTACTTCCTTGCCGATCCATTTAGTGCCAGTTGATTCATTCAACTGCATATAAAGATTGGCAAATCCTATTCACAAACGCTTTGCACAGAATTATATTCTCTCTGTATGCTTTGTTCCCTAAATTTTGCATTGCTCATGAACAGGTACAAGCATGTTGAGGCCTACTTTTTTGTGAAAGCCTTGCACAAGCTACAATAATACTACAGTAAGACTATGGATTAAGGTTTACAGATGTAATCATTCTGCACTTTTTTTGTTGCTTGTATATTTGCATAGAATTTGTAATGTTTGTATGAGTAACTGTACTCCAATAACTATAAATTTTAGCGTCTGGCTTTTGTGTTGGGAGTTTTTTTTTCAAGTAATTGTCTCAAATCGGATCAAGAAATAGGTAGTTATCATTATTTTTGTTTAAATATTAATAGTTAGAACATATAATGTGCATTTGAAAAATGTTCAATTTTATTTTTTAAAAATAAATGTGATTAATTAATCATTTTCCTTAGACAAAAAATGGCTATCTTCGCTTCTCGTCAAAATAGCAGTGAAAAAAAACCCCAAAATTTTTATTTCTCAACAGAATCATAAAAGCAGATTAAAATTAAATTTTGTATCTAAATTTTGTTGCAAATAGTTGTTTTTTTTATTTCCCCGCAAAAACAATTCCCACACTTTTTGATCATTTATCTATGCTAACTAAATTGATGGAATTTTTTTATTTTTTTTGAAGCGAATATATATAAGAATCAATATAAAAATTTTAAAATTGACAAAGTTCCCTCTAAACGTGCTTACTCAATATTAAGTTCTATAAGCATAGAATATACACACAACCAAAAAATAAAAAAAAGAGAGTTGAGGGCCTCAATTAAAATTGAGGAGAATTAGGTTGCAATCTATTAATTAAACTTATTAATAATGCATGTAATTGGGTCTTCCTTCTTTTTTCATCCAATTTTCTTCATCTTAAACCATATCCATGCTCGCATTTAATTATGCTATATTCATTGATAAATTGTGTTTAACTAGCCTATATTACGAGTAACTTTGCCCACAAATAAAGAATGAATGGTGTCATCAAACCAAACCAAGCTAACTCACAGTCACAATATTATCGACGTGCTCTTTATATATTAGTTTAAATAAATATTAAACACAATATACTTTTTATATTAATAAAATGGAAATTAAAAATTTAGGATGAAATAAGAAATTCAACAAATCAAAATATAAAAAAATAAAAAATCAAATTATTATAGTTTATTTCGTAATTTAATTAAAACATATATTTAGAATTAAAAACTATCATCAAAATATTAAATTGTTCAACGAGAATTACTTATAAAATTAGAACTTATCTTTAATATTAGTTGTATGTAACATGACTTTTTTTAGCAGAGATAAGTTGATAAATTACGAACAAAGCTCTAAGTAACTGACGATTAATATTATTAATGGTCTCTAAAGCCGCCTTTGGCTTTTAGTTTTAGAGAAAAAAATCAAAAAATATAATTATTTTTTATAAGATTATTTATATTTTCATATATTTTACACAAATTTAATTTCATGTCAACCAGCAAACCTAAAAAAAAATTCTCTAAAGAAAAAAATTTTTTTGGGTACACCTATGACTCAACCATGGAGGTGTAGGAAGAGGGGAGAGGGATGCATGGAAGTGGTGAGCAGAGCTCCGCGCGCCGTCTTCATGGCCTTCGGCACCAGAGGCGACATCTACCCCCTCGCGGTTGTCTTCCTCTTCCCGCCTTTTTTTAAAAAAAATTTTTTCTTCTGATTTTGTTTTGTTGCATCAAATTGACAAATTCGATTGGTCCATGAACAAAAAATGCATATATGCATGGATTCCATCAGTGAAAGTGTCGATCTTTCCGAATTGTTTTGTTTGAAAAAATGCTCGGAACCAGTTCATGAATTTTGAAATGAGATTTACTTTTCTCAAATGCAATAATAAATGGAATTGTGAGTTGTAGTTTATGGTTAGTATGTGTCATGGAACGTATTTGTCTGTCATTTTGCTCAAGGCTGTGGCTGCGGCTCTTGCTTGTGACCAAGTGCAGTACGGTGTGGTGTTTATCACTTGTGCTTCTCACGAGGTAGGATCCAAAATTGCGTGGTTTGAATTTTTTTTCATTGGATAGTATGATTAACTTGAATTTTCATTTGGTTGATGTTGATATAGAACTTGAGTCCACATTTTTTGGCCAACAATGCTACATTTATTCCTGTTCCTGCGCAAGCTGTCGTCTCTGCTGATATGAATCACGATGCACCAGATGAATTTTTCTTTTTAGATTTTGAAGAAAATGAGCGCATCTTGTTCCTTGGAAAAAATGCTTCCTTTTATTCTTCTATTCCTTAAAATGGGCTCATCTTGTATCTCTCTTCACAGAGGTGCAAATGAGTTGTTAGTAAATGATATACAAAGAAAGAATGCTAACATCTGAAACATTCCATGGCTACAGATCGATGAAATTTTTTATTTTTTTGTATGTTATGCTTTTGCAATCATTTAATCTCTGCCTGGATTGGTTATCATTTTTAAAAAATTCTCTTATTAGACAGTAAAGAGCTATACAGTCTTCAGGAAGCATTCATGGGAATAGTGCATCAGCAGGAGTGCTTATCTGCAGTAGAGATGGTCTTTGAAGACTGCTTAAGCACGAAGGGTGATTTTATTGCAATAAACTTCTTTGCATTGGTATTTTTGCCGGATTACTTTGTAGATATTTTTAAGTTGGAGCAATTTTATTTTGTCCTTTGAACTTCAATCTGGTGATTTTCTGAGCATCATACCAGCATTACCATGTGTTCTTGTAACTGTTAAAAACATTGTGTAATATATGTTAATGCAGGAAGGTTGGCATCTTGTAGAATTGTTCAATTTTCGTTGTGTTGTTGTTGCCCCTTATGTGGTTCCATACTGGCATCTAATACTCGTACCTTTTCTGAGTCAGTACTGTGAGTGAAGATGGGAATGTGCTTTTTGTGTTCATCGTTAAAGTAACTAATTTTGTCGACTAAAATAATGAATGAAAAATGATTTTTGATGGGGAACACCGTAAAACCCACGATTCGAGTCAGGGTTCTATATTCAGAACCGGTCGGTTCGACCGTTATTTTCGACTCGAGTCAGTTTCATAACACGTGTACTGAGCCGACGCTAGTCGCGTGTATGAGCTATGAGGGTCATGCGTACCCAAGTATATGATGATAACGTCATGAATACAGCAAAACAGAATGAGTTATCAGAATATATAAGAGTATGCCAGTTGTTTTTTATTTTTATATATAGTGGATCGTAAAATTAGTTTTAGGCCGTTTACCGCGTTAGGACGCGTTACGGGTAGTTGGGTGGGTTGATAGTTCTAGAGCATATCATTATGATGTTCTGGTGTTTATTTGATTTTACTGGATTTTTCCCGGTTTTTCTGGATTTTTTTAGGATTTTCTACGACTTAGTTATTATTCTTGACTCGAGCTGGACACGAGTCAAGTATTATTTACGATATTGCCACCCAGTTGTTTTTCTCACCCCGACCCATTCTTCCTCGCCCAAACCCTTCCCCGACGCCCCTGTGCAGCGTCGCCGTCGCCGCTGTCGACGCCGCCCGGCCGTCGATCGTCACCGCCCAACTCCGCCACGGCGTTGCCGTGCCACCCCGACCGCTGCCAGGCCGTCGTGACGCCGGAATCGCTTCGCCTAGCGCCGCGGCTACATTTCGGTCGCGTCGCCGATTCCGCCGCCGGTGACCATCGCCACCACGATCAGGTGGTTGCCTCAGCACCCTCAACCCTCCAGCGACCTTCCCCGACCGGAACAGAGGCCATCGCCGCCGTGGCCGGCCGGATCTAGCCACCATCACCGCCGGCTCGGTTTTATGCATTTTCCGGCGAGCCACCACCTCCGTTGGTCGTGTCGACCTCGTAGATGAGTCGGACTCGCCGAGCCGGTTCCAAGGGTACCCAACACGACCACTTTCCGGCCAGTAGACGCCGCCGGCGACTGTCGCCGGAAAACCGCCGGAAGCTGCCGGAAAACCGCCGAAGCGAGAAACGCCGAAACCGTCGGAAAACCAGAATTTCTGGAATTCGCCGGAATTCACCGGATCTTCCGCGGGGCTCACCCAGTCGAGCCCGATCGAACGTCGGACGCCGAGGAGCGCCGAATTCGAGCTCCGAGACGCACGACGGAACCCTAGCCGTCGCCGATTGCCGACGACGTGAGGTATAATTACCTCTCGATTTGATTATTTAAAATTGATGATGATTGTTAGCACAGCATGCTAGGGTTGATTTATGATGTGATTGATAGTGCATGGAGGATAAGTGATGAAGTGATAAGTTACATGATGTGATTGATAGTGCATGGAGGTTAAGTGATCTAATGAAGTAAGTAAATTGAGCATGATAATCGTGTATGATGTAACTTAGGAAAAATACAATAAAATTGTCATGAATAGGATGAGTTAGAGTTATTTTCATATTTATGGTTATTTGACGGTTGATGATTTTGTGTTTAATTGTGTTGAGTTTGATGCATCATTTAGTTAGCGGGCGTTAGTATTTAGTTTTGATGTGTAGGTACGGAATAAGAGCTCGCCGCCTAGGCGCGATGACACGCTTGGAGCTTCTACCAGGTCCGTTTAGGACTCGACTCTGTTTTACGTCTTTCTATTGTATGTTTATCTTATCATTTGCAGGACGGGTTAAGTGACGTTTTATTGGATCCCACTAAACTCGGGCCATCTAGCCGAACAGATTTCCGGATTAATAACCCCTCGAGGATGAGATCCCTCGAGGATGATTTCGAAAACAAGATCCACCACAAGTTGCCTTCGGGCCTATTATATAAATCCCTACCCAGCCCTATATATATGTAGTTTTCACGTTTTCAGTGAGACGAGAGATGGAGAAACCGACTGCACGTACCATGAGCGGATGCCGTGACAGTCAAAGCGGGCTCTGGATTAGTGCCAGCGGACTGTTCCATTCCCGAGGGATCCTGACAACTCCGCGTTTGAGTTCCTCACACCCGGAGAACGTGGAGGTTAACGAGGTACTGTTTAGTACAGCGCATGTCCGGACTTGTGGTTCAAAGGGTACTAAAGGCGACTGCCTGAGAGTACTCGGCCTTCGTGCTCAAGGCCAGGAGAAATATGGAGGTAAGGAGAGGGCTTAGGATAAAGTTTCACGAGAAGTACTGAAAAGAAGTGCCGAGAGCGGCACAGTACCAGCAGCAGATCAGTAAGTTCGGGATGCTACCGGGTCTGCAGCCCAGTGGCTCCTCAGTAGTGCCCTTCAGAGTGTTCACGTGGAGTATATGATGTTTTCTTTCATATGAGAGTTTGCTCTCATAGCCAGCTTGTTATAGTTATTTTATTTTTCGGACCAGTAACACTTGTTACTGACGTGTTTTTATACTATATGTAGGTAACAATTACGAGTTGGAGGAGCCAGTTTGGACGGAGGAGCATTGTTGTCGCTTGCACACATGTCAGTCAATTGAGTGTTTATATTGTGTTATGATATTATTATATGGTGTGAATAAATGCTTGAAACATGATGATGTGACGTGATTAGTTGTTAAAATATGATGTTATGACATGATGAAAAGCTAAGACATGATGACAAGAGGTGAGATGTGATCAGAGTGCGCAACAGAAGTGTGGCCCAAGTTTTATAATGAATATACGGTATATTAGATTATGTGTGATTAAAATTGTTGATATATGCATATATATTGGTGTATATTGTTTTGACAGGGTGGACCCTAATTGCACTTTTAGGGGAGATTCTGTCCGTTTTATTTTAGAATTTTCATTGAGTTTGATCGTAATTGTATTGGTGTGTGTTTGAATTGCATGTCATTCATGTAGTACCATGTTAGAGTTTGTGCATTCATCCATGCTTTGAGAGTTGTATCTTCATCTTAAGACGCCGAGATCGGATCCGTATGAGTTAGGTTCGGGTTAGCCGACCTAACCGGGGCCTGTAACATACCGGTTCGGTTCAAGAGTGTGAACCGGATTTGGGGTGTTACAAACACTGCATCATCTGCTTCTTCAATTGCAGCTTCAAGTTGAGTCAGGATCCTGTGACTGCCCCCTACTTTACATGATCGACCACTGTCTCCATTAATTTTGTAAGAGTTTATGCTTTTCCTCTATTATATTAATTGCACCCAAAATTTAGCAACTTCTTGTGTGGTGAAACATTGATGCTGAATAATCTCTCTTACTACCGTTTAATCTTGTTTGAAAAAGCTTCAGGTTCTTTCAAATCACTCGTTAAAAAATACCCAAGAAATCATATATTGGGTTTGTAAGAGCTAAGAGCTCATTAGAATCAACCGAGATAAAGATACGTCTATGTGTTCAAGTTTCTGTTCATTCTTGATAAGATCAAACAAAAGGCCCAATGCAAATACCCAATTCTGAAGGTACAAGTGTGCGTAGATATTTCTTCTAATAAAATTTGCATCAAATTTTCATTGATATGCTTACTGTAGTAGGGAGGCATTATTGAAAATCCCGAGTTAGGGATGCTAATGGTGGTCGCCAACCATGAAAATGGAAAAAAATATGCCCAATTTATTGGAAAGATCAGATATTGTCTTGGACCCCTGATTATCATATTGGAACGAAGTTCTAATATGAAGTTCCAATTTATTGGAACGAAGATCTTCTGTTATCATATTCTTACCTGAAGTTCTAACTAATTAGTCAGTTCGGTACCCCTCTCCTGCAATGGGTATGGTTTCAGCAAGGATGTTGTTGATTACCCAGGTATGGAATGTCATTTTCCTCTTCTACATACATATTGAAAAGGTTACACTTCTCCCCCTACATTGAAGTGTAGAATTTAGTTTAGATGAAGATTGAGGAGGCTGCAAACTTTTAAACTATTTTGGAACAGGAGCTCCATCAATGAAATGATCCATTTACCTATTTTAGTAAAACTTTGATTTACAATAAATTTTATAATGTAAATGGGACATTTTCTTTCTGTATTGACTCGAAAGGAGTGGCAGGTTATTGGCCATCAAATATTCATGTTTGTGGTTTTTGGTTTCTTTCCCTCAACTGGCAATTCACATGCACAGAATGTGCAAAAATTTCTGCTAGAATATCTTCAGAACAACTTAATGTGAAGACTGAACTTTGTGCTGCTCACGTTGATCTTCAAATTTTCCTGGAAAATTCTCTTTCCATGGAAAATATACCCATATACATAGGTTTAAGTTCAATTGGCAGGTACATTTCATTTATATCTTACGTCCATAGAATTACTTATTTGATGTGTTTTTACTTTGAATGTGAAGAGAGGTAGGACTTTTTGATATGAATAAACTAGTGTAATATAATCATCTATGCAAAGTTTTATTCCCGAAGAAATATTGCTATCTAGGACCTTTGGTAGTCTGTTGTTATTTTAAGGACCAAGAAGCTTGAGTGCCCTTGGCCAGACCTGTGTTCAACTTCACTACTGCTTAAGTCAGTTCCTGTTAACTTATTTTTAGACTATAGATAGCTAGCTCAAGATATTAACATATACTATCATCTATAACTGCCAGGCATTGTATTATCATTGCTCTGGGTAAGACTGGAGCGTATAGGCAAGCAAAAGCTATGGTCTTCCACCTAGTGTGGCCTTAATATTAACCATATTTTGTTCAACTTGAATCCAATTCTGAAATCACTATCACTTTCAACTATTTTCTCGCTTTCTTCATAAATCTTGGGTCTTTTGTGCATCATGGATTCCTTAGCTGTAAAAAATCTGGAGTGATCTTTTATCTTTTTTGCTGAGCTGATTAGTTTTTTTTCGTTCAGCATGGGCTATCTTAGAAATCCTCTGGCATTTCTTCAAGTTGTCAGAAAGGTTGTGGAAAATTCAGATTACAGAATTGTTCTCTTAACTGGTGGCTATCAACCCTTAAATGATGCCATCATAATGACTTTCCGTGAGTCTTTTAAGTTCACATCAAAGGCATTCATATGGCCATGAAGATGGAGCTCTCCTTTCAATGATCGGGTCTTCTGTATCTTTGGGTGTGAAATCTTCACTCTAACCATTGACATTACATGTTAAAGGAATTTAATATCACATAACATGTTATTTTAAATATTAGATCAGTTCCGTACCCTTTGGATGGCTTTTTCCGAAGTGCAAAGTCATAATTCATCACGGTGGAAGGTAAGTCTTTATATTACAGCCTCCTGATTTCATTTTTTGTATATCTTTCCAGTAGTAATGTACACTTATGTGTCATGTGGGTTAATACATCTCAAACAGTGGTTCGTCTGCTGCAGCACTGCTGGCTGGGATTTCTTATGTTGATCTGGTTCCCTTCTATTTGTGTCACTATGCACATACTTGAGAGTTTGTATGTGTGTGATTTTGTATGCATGTCCTGTCTGTTATCAGGTTCCAACTTCTCAATTATGAGTAAATATTTGTGCCTCGTGGACTCCTGGTTATTTTGACAGTCATAAGAGTATCATTTTGTGTGTTCAGTCTTTGGAAAAGGAGGTAGAAAAATTATCTTCTAAATGGTTAGGGAAAATTGCATTATCCTGCTGCCTTTGCACAAAATTCGAATTTTTTTGATCCTTTCAATATGAGATTCAAACATATTTCTTATAGACTGAAGTGCATAGCAGATTTTATGCCCGTTCATATTTGATCAGTATTAATGGGCAGAAAAGATGTCCTGGCTAGGAGTAGCACCAAATCCTTTGAGAAGAGATGAGTTGCTTCCAGATAATACAAATGAAATGAGTATTCAATGTAGTGCAGATATTTTGTTAATTGCCTTACAAGAAGCACTGTTCCTCAAAGTGAAGAAGCGTGCATCCAGAATAGCAGAGATGATTTCTAAAGAGGTACTCTTTGTGAAGCCCGGTATGAATCCATCACTAAGTTTGTTAATGTTAGTTGCTTAGGTATAACGAGTTATTGTGGATGGCTTTCAAATACAGGTGTTAAATAATACACATTCATATTTATATTAGAGTTCCATGCACAGGTTGATTAAAAGAAAACTAATATTCATGTTTAATGTCCAAAATTCAGTTAAACATGGTCTTGGTTCACTTGCCCGCACGCAATCCTTATTGAATTTATGCATGTTACAGTTTTAGCAATAATTCCTAGTCTTCAATTATTGAATTTTTGGCACGTTTTCACTGTTGTTGCAGTCAATAAATCTGTTAAAACTGTTTTAAATGACAGGAAGGAATTGGAGAAGCTATTAAAATACTGAAGGAGGAGATTATAAATTGCAGATGACAGTGTCAAATGTATGCTCGCTAATATGAATCATGAGACTGTTGAAACTAATCTGCTTTTTGGAGGTGTATATTATATATATAATTATAGTTAAATTTTTTGGTATTTATATTTTAGTTTGTATATACTTTTTAACCATGTCAAATGTTGCATTTTTTCGGTGAGAATTTGTCTAACCATCATTATTTGACATTTGTAATGAATTATGCATCTGCCCGTAGACATTACGTAAATCTTGAAGAACACTAAAGCTTGGAATTATTTTCTTTTAGCCCTGTTTTGCGTCTGCATGTTTGTTCCGTAAACTATATATACATGGAATGAAAGATTAGATCGTGGTGTTTTAAAACGTAGTTTTGACGTAGTAAGGTTTCTTTGATGTATTTATATGGTTGAACAGAGCAACTTTTATTGCAAGAGCTGTTCATAGATTTTTATACTAAAATACAGGGATGTACACTTTCCTCAACACTCCATTCTGAAGTTAAATATCTTCTTGTGTGCTATCTTAGTGCTATTATGGGGGATCACGGAAAATTTTCTTCACTCTTCATTCCAAAGCTAAATATCTTCTTGTATGCCATCTTAGAGGTATTATTGGGAATTTTGGAACAGTGGATTGAGCTCAATGCTGTGGAATTCTGCTTTCCATAAGATTGACACTTGAATTTACAGGTAGAAGCGCTGCCAACCAGGATGGTCCTGCATGATTGAAGAAATTAATTAAGCTCCTCGTCATCTACAAAATTTACATAACTTAATACTCATATCTCTGATAGGATGAAGTTGACAGCACTGATATGATAAGTCAATCCATGTACAAAATGATGGGCGTTCTCACCTCTCCGACTTGTAGACTGCTCAATGCGGCGTCAACATCAAACTCTGTCAGTATGTCACCGTTTTCAATCTCAGCGTCTGTAATTGTTAATGCTTTTTGCAGCTTCCTGTGGCTGAAGACTTCTGCCTCGGCCATGAATGTGGCACTCACTGGCCTGTGATCCGAGAGCTTGTTCTCTATTCTTCTGTATTTTAACAGCTTCATTCCCTTCCCAAATGAAAGGATTCGATCGCACCTGAGCAATCAACCGAATCAATAAGAAAAATAAAAGACTACTTCATGACCACCCAATGGATGCGTGATACCATGGAATTGAATGGTTACCATGCAGGCGTCCTTCTTCCAGCTTTTGGGTCATCACCAATGTAATTTTCTGAGTTGAAGTCATATTTATATGTTGGAGGGAAGTTCAGAACACCTTCTTTCCACCCATCAAATGCCCGGCCTCTTCTTAGTTCTCGAATCAACTGCCATGGAGAAAGGATGAAGATTGAAGAGAAAGGATTGATTTCAATTTTAACAGAAACAATGGGTTGAGAAGAGCGAGCGAATATGGTGATCAAATGATTTCACAGAACCAAACCTGATCTCTTTCGGACAGTGTGGACCATTCCTTCTTGGAGATAAGCTCCCTTGTTTTATCATATGAAAGATTAAGGCGGTAATTCAAGTCTCCAAACCAGATAATCCTCCTATGAGAGATCAATTAGGATTGAAATATTAATCATCTTTTATCTGTTTACAATGAGGAATCTGAAACTGAATGCGTCATACTCGTGATCAAGGATAGATTTTGCATTGAAATTGGTCCGCCGATGTATTTCCTGAACATCTGTATTTCGACGAAGTTCATCTCCTTCCTTTTCACCAGCTGTGAGGTGTGTACAAATGAAGCAGAAATGTGTTTGATAGATGGACATGCTTGCTGATATTGATCCCTGAAAAAACAAGAACATCATTTCTTTGTTGTTTCTGAAAGGAACCAAAGAGGAAGTACAGAACAGGCAGTACTTGAAAGAAAAAGAGTGATCATTTATGCATTCCAGTTTGGCATACCTTGTTTCCAATACAACCCATGACACCAACTCCAACTGTAGATATTTTCAAGTTCTGAATGTGCCTCCTTAAATTTCTTCTAACCCAAATGGAAAGAAAGATACCAACCATCTGTTTACTGACCAATCTTACAAAAGGAGATCTTCTCTTCCTCTTTACCAACGATTCTAAATCAAGTTCTTGGAGCAAAACTGGATCTGGTAATTTCTGATGATTGCCGTCTGATGCGAATTTGAATGATTTGGTTCCTCCGAAAGATTTGAGTGGTGTGATGGAAAGAGACCTTTCTAAAGCACGGGGAGGTACCAAGTTCAATGGCTGCTCTGGCCAGCTCAATCCTATTCTCTCAGAAGTGCTCAGTGTTTTGGTTAAAATGGGTTTCAATTGGCTGGATGAATTAGTGGAGTTCATGACACTCTCTTCATATCTTAGGCGATGCAACCTGTCTAGTCTCTTGATTGTGTGTTGTTTCTCAATTGCCTCCTCCCTACATTTGCCATCTTCCTCCTCACTAGCTTTTGATTCCTTTTCACTTGAATTGTTACCTTCTTCTCTACTTACACTGATTTGATCTTCATCTACAGGATGAACTTCCTCTTCGCCTTCGCTATCGGACACATAAAATATATCATCTTCACGAATCTGGTCATCGTTTGCTGGCTTAAACCTTGATGGTGAAGGAGGATCACTGTAGCACTTGTACTTTGGTTTTGATGGCTGAATTCTATTCACAATTTCTTGGATTAGATTTTCCCACCTTGAAACAGGACGACTATTGGAGGGGCCAAAGATGCTGCCAGCATTTAGAGGAACTACCTCCTGAAACCTAAAACATACAAGAATTGGAAGAGAAGAATCAATATTTCCAATGAAGTGAAGACCAAAACAAAGGTAAATAACAGCATCTATTTAATGAATTTAGTAAGAAGACTACTAGCTAAGAATCAACAACTCGTAAAGATTAAGTAAATTGTACGAAAAGCACAAGAGATACGATGACTATGCTTGATTACGAGCTAACAACTTATATGTCATTTACAGAATTATTAGATGATAGTTGACAAGTAAACATGTTCATGGTGAGAATATATTTGTTACTGTTGTTTGGTAATTCTATTGATGGGAATATACCATGACAGATCAACCACTTACCCAAGAACATATATGTCAGCAGGCTCTTCCATGTCTAGCCAATCCTCAATATCAAGATCATCTGGTGGTTTTTCCCTCCAACATTCCATGTACCAACACAAATTCTACAACACAGGCCATAGGGTCAGGGAAAACATGAGACTTTTTTGAATGAAATAAAAAAACATAAACCATCTAAAGCATTTAACATGAAGTTGCTTAATTTGTGTTGTCATGTTTGGAAAATTCCAGTTACCTGAGCTCTTTTGAATCAATATATTGAGCTCTGAGGGTCTCTGAATTTCGCCTTCTTCTCCTACATGGGAAAACCTCTGACAGGTTTTCTACATAAAACAAAGCAATTTAAGAAAATTTTGGCAAAGATGAAAGCAACAAATTAAGGAATTTCACGGTGGTAAGAACAATTTTCTTTTTAAAAAATAAATAAATATACAAGTGGGATTCTGGCGAAACCCAAGAAATGGAAAGTTTAACATGCTGAGAAAAAGAGCACAAGAAGCTACCAGTCTGGCCAAATTCCAACCTATCTCTTCTCTTGTCTTCACCACTCACTCCATGCTCTAAGCTGGCAACTGTTTCTCCGGCAAAATCCAAGTTATTAAAAGTTGATCATGCTTAACTTTGGATCCAAGTTTTAAAAGTTAATAGATTACATATCACACAAACGAAGAATCAAAAAGGAAAAAAATATTGAATTCATGCTACCATCATCATCATAAGATTCAGAACCACTTTCACTGCTTTCATCATCGGTGCAACAACCGTCATTTCTATCTTCCCTGTGGAGCCATTTTCTCCACACAACTTCAGGCCAAGAATGCTGCACAACCAAGGAAGCCAAGAGGCAACAGCTATGAATACATAATTTCTGATACAAACCACCATAGAAATCTTAGAAACTCAACAAGTTGAACCAAAACACAAGGGATCCACCTATAAACTAGTTCAGAAAAACTGACAAAAGTCAAGAAAGATCACCTCTCTCTGCCGTCTCCTTGCTGTATGCTCCATCTTCTAGCAACCAAATATTCTCAAACAGAAAATACCCGACCTTGCACTACTTCTCCTAAACCTACTGAACTTTCTTCTTCTCCAAACCAATCTCAGACAGACCCAAGTAGGAATATCCTTCTTACTTCTGATCTGGCCAAGCTGGTAATCTCAATGAAGCTACACATGCGAAACAAAAAAATGCTTTCCGCCTTTCAACCTATAGCTTTCATGTTTCCTTTAAATACATAAAGAAACCTTGGTCATGGTTGGCTCAGAATGGTATATGTGAGTGTAAATGCTACTAACAGAGATATATATATCAAATTCAAGAGCAGAAAACAAAGAGTTCTCCGTGTTACCATATACAATGGTAGATGTCACTGTAGTAAGTCTAATAATGTCAAGGAGGTGATGAGGCCGAGAATGGCTAGAATTTTGTCTGCAAGTCCGAACTGGTTAATACGGGCCAAAGGACAAGACGGTTGGTTATGATTAGGCCGAACCATGACCATAGGAACCATGACCATAGGAACCATTCAAGATCAAACCATCACATGAAAAATGTTTGTGTGGATGCTAATGAGGTAGAAACATGAAGTGCGTTAATGGCCGATTTGTTCTGGGCATCCAAATTGGAGGCCAATTTGGTATTGTAATCCGAGAAAGACCATGGAGGCCATGCTATTGTTTCAACAAATTCGCATGGCACACGGAACTGCACAATCTGTATCCCATTTGTTGTCGAGCAAGGTTCACAGATTTGACTTATCATACAACTATATGGAAAGCATGGGCTCTTATTTTTACATGGGTTGAAGACCTTGACCGCCTTTTTGATACTATTCCTTCTACCATTTTTTTAATAACATCAAATCCAATTAGTGCGGTAAGCATTAGCATTAGCGCATTATGTTCTTATCTTATGTCTAAGTTTAGTCGTTGGTTCATATTATAACACTGAGTGGAGAAAAAAATGGGCGTTGTCATCAGGGGTTGGATGTCTAATTCTTTGAACGTAACATAAGTAACATAGTATCTTGCGTACATATTATAAGTTTTTGTATTGTTGTGGAGGCGAATGGCTTTGAGCTCTATAATAAAATCCTGATTTGGGTTTTGAGAAGTTGTGTGTGTTTTTTGTTTTCTTCTTCCTTGTTTATCTTGCAGAAAACTTGCATCAAATTTCATCAAACACTAGGAAGGTAGAATGATGATTATTCAATAATTTAACAATCTACGTCTAATTATATGAAAGGGGCAGAAGAGGGTAGAAACTTTCAAAATTAAAAAATGGTAGCTATATACATTCAACTGGTGAATTAGCAACCAATTACTTGGATATTAACTGTTGCTTAATTTGTAACAGATTATCATCATACACCCAAGAGAAGATTAATGATTCCTATCATATCCCCCACTGTGATATTTATTGGCTTCAAAAAATATTAATGTTAGTAATCATTTATTCGATAAATATTTGACTAAGCCAAGCCCTAGTTATAACCATCCACTTGGGCAAATCAGCCACATTCCTATACTGACCATTTCACAAAATAATAATTGAATCTGTTGTTGACTTAAGGAGCTAGCTCTCAATTTATTTATTCTTTTTTCGAAGGCAAAATTTATTATTGTAGATTCGCATGTTCATAGATCAGCAGACATGAGATGATCCTCCTCCACTTGAATTTTGGGTGGATTTGAGTTGTGAGATATTCAATGTTCAAAAAAATATGTTAAAATGTTCCTTCCAAATTGCCAAGTGTTTGGCTTTGGTGTTTAGGTTTTGTGTCTTAATTTGAGCAGTCCACACCATCCCAGTGGTCTCCTTCTTGTATGTTTATCAAGATCAATAATTTTGGAATTTATTATAGAGCCAACCTCCATTTAATATTTATTTTGGTCTCTATCTTCACCTATAAAATATTTGAAGTCTCAAATATATTAATGCTTTTTTTTGCCCATTCATCATCATTCATAATCATCAGTGACAAATGTGGATTTAGTAAGTGCTGCTCAATCTACGAAGCTAGCTCAATATTGCAAATCCAAGTACTGTATAATTTGATGTTTATGAAAAAAGTGTGCTATTAATTTTTTTCTTAAACCTATTTAATTTTCTTAACTCCCTTTTAGCTAGCTACTTCAACATATTATTTATTGGGTATCAACCAATTAGCTAGAATATGGGCAGCAGCAATGTAGAGAATTAAATAAAGATTTTGGAGGTGAATATGCTGCATCATTTTGTCTGCATGAGAAACACATTTTATTATCCTTTTTCACAAATAATCAATCAAAATTAGAGTTTCATATTCAAAGAATATATTCCCACACACACACACACCACGCGTGTGTGTGTGTGTGTTATAATAATGTTAAAACAATGTTTTAGTTACAATCAACCTGTCAATTTAACTTGCTTTCTTTTTCATTGATGGACTATAAACAGTGGTTTATTAAAATTTGTAAGTTTCACACTGATTAGGATCTCACCGCCTTCACATGCGAAAATTATATTAAATCATTTATTAATATACCTTGATATTTATAAAAACCAATTGGCCAATATTCAACTCCATTAATTAATCAACATCACTTTCTCTTAAATTTATTAAATGGAATAGTATTTTTTAAAGCACATAAATATTATTTTAGCGAAAGACTCTTCGAATTGTACTTTAATCAGGCTTTATAATAGTTTTTTTAATTTTTGAATAAGATTGATTCCATTTTCCTTTTCGTTAATTATTATACACCAAATTAGGTTTCTGTCTAGAATGAACTAATTATTCTTGTATGCATTTATATGTATGTATAAAAGTCTCCTGAGCAATGATTCAAAAAACCTTTCCTAAGCCTCTCAAATCTAGATTGTTCATTTATAAAGATAACTTAAATCAATTTTTTTCTAAAAAATAAAAATCTCACCTCAGTGACCGGATTTAGGCAAGAATTAAATGAAGATTTTGGAGGTGAATATGCTACATCATTTTGTCTGCGTGAGAAACACATTTTATTATCCTTTTTTCACAAATAATCAATCAAAATTAGATTTTGTTCAAACAATGTTTTAGTTACAATCAACCTGTCAATTTAATTTGCTTTCTTTTTCATTGATGGACTATAAACAGTGTTATATTAAATCATTTATTAATATACCTTGATATTTATAAAAACCAATTGACCAATATTCAACTCCATTAATTAATAGTCATCATCACTTTCTATTAAATTTATTAAATGAAATAGTATTTTTTAAAGCACATAAATATTATTTTCGGGAAAGACTCTTCGAATTGTACTTTAATCAGGCTTTATAATGTTTTTTTATAAAAAATTTATAACACTGATTCCATTCTCCCTTTCGTTAATTATTATACACCAAATTAGGTATATGTCAAGAAAAAACTAATTATTTTTGTATGTGTTTATATGTGTAAGTATATATAATATCCATAACCCAAATAAAAAAGTATTATGATATAATATACTATATGCTATAGGAGGATTTTTTTGCTTTTGTCACATTTTGACATTTTTCTCCCACAACATTAATCCTAACCTCATCAATCCTTCTTTTTCCCTCCTACTAACGAAAAACTCTTGGCTATTGTCTTTTAATTGCACAAAAGTCTCTCCATCGTCTTCTCACTCTTCTTCTACTCACTCAAAACTCTTTGTTTTAATTTCTTATTTATCTAAAATTCAATATTAACTAATGTTTACATGTAATTATTTAAAACGTGTATTTTGAACTAATTAAATATTTAAAACACATGTTTTTAATTAATTAATTATTAATATTTAAATTTTAATTTAAAAATTCTTCATATAATTTTTGCTCGTGATAATTTCAAATTAATTTTGATGAGCAAGATATTTTTAATATATTTTGAAAAATTGTGTTTACAATTAAATATTTTCTTCTATTTGCATTTGAAATACATTTATTTCTTCATTTATTATTAATTAAATTTAAATATATTGCATACTGAACATAACATTTTACGTGTAATTTTGGTGATTGAAAATTAAAGGCTACTTGGAAATTTGAATATTTTTCTGTGAAAGATTTTTTATATTGGACATTTAATATAAATATTTAGCTTAAACCTGGACAAGATGATATTTCTATGGAATTTTCAACTAAAAATTTGTATATATTTTTTACTAAGTTTTTAAATTATATCTTTATTTATCAAACTTCATTTAAATGGATCATTTTAAGTTTTAAAATATTATTTATCTTTAATTTTATTATTTTAATAAAATTTTAAGAAGTATGTTGAACATAGCACGCGCATTGCCCAAGTCTAAGCTAATAGTTAATATAAAAACCGAAAAGGTAGATTTTTTAAAAGGTTTTGTGCATTTGTTCTAGGGATCAACCAAGGTCATATTTTGAGCCCCACTTAAGGGCCAAGCCGTTTAGGACTCACACTACATGCATACAATCTTAAGTTTATTTAAATAGTATCGGAGGCTTTTTGATTCAAAAAATTAACTAAATCGGTCTTCATGCGAATTGGTCCCTGAATCGGTCGATTCTAACCGATTCTAGCCGATTTAAGCCGATTTTTAGAATCGGTCAATTTCGGATGACGGCGATAGACGAGGCAGGGTGAGGACAAGGCTGCAACGGCGAGTGGCAAGCGGCGAGGGTGGCGATTGGGCAACCCGGGTGGGGGGGGGTGCAGGACGAGGCTACGACAGCGGGGAGGGGCTGGCAGGGGGAGGTGGGGCAAGGCAGTGACAGTGGCGGCGACGACGACAGTGACAAGGGAAGGAGGGTGGCGGGCGGGTGTGGGAGAGAAGAAGTGAAAGAAATAAAGAAATAGTCATAGCATTTTTGTAATTAAAACTTGACTAAAATCCAACTCGAGTCAAAAATAATAACTAACTCTAAATAATTTAAAAAAATCCAAAAAATATTAAAAAATACCATAAAAGATAATATATACCATAATATCAAAATAACATGTTCTATAATTAATAACACATTAATTTTAACTAAGTTAACATTTTTTTATATAACCGATTTGGACCGATTGAACTAAACTGATTCCTGACCGATTCGATCCGATTTAATGACTTCCTTAAAAACCGATTTTAATTCCGATTTTTGCACCTATGATACAATCTCACAAAATCTCGCTTCATTAGTTAAGAAATAAATGAGAAAGAAGAAACAAAACCCCTTTAATTCCGATTTGATAGAAAACAATTACCAGCTGAAAAATTTTGCAGGCATGATGCATTTTGATTAAGTCGTGATTGTGAAAAATTAGCAGATCTACGCGTCAATATTTTACTAGAAGGTTAAATATTTAAACAAATAAACCAAATTAAAATAATTACTTACGTATACTACGTGTTTCTAAAACCCAAACAAAAATAACAATAAGGATGGACTAAATTCTGAAACACTACAAAATAAATAGTGAGCCGTGTTTTGGGCTCCATGCAGCATGCAAAATCTATTACTCCAGTAAGCACTAATTTCGTTGTTGGATTGGACCCAATAGCCAAATTAAATCCAACTTCATCTGAAAACATCCATCAATTTCTTTTATTTTGATTTAGTTTCCTAAATACATTGAAAATAGCAATCAGTTTTAAATGTTATATAGATGCTAATCTGATTAGATACGAAAAATAATCAAATTCAATTAACAACCCATCCCGACGCCATATGAAAGTGGAGATTACAATTTTGGATGCCTAGTCTGATCACAATTGGGCTTATTATGTGGGCCTCAGTGGGCCTTGATGGGCCCAAATTTAAAGATTAGCCTCCGCCCGTTTCCGCCCCTTCTATCCATCCATGGCTTTCGCCGCCGGGCCTGCCGGACTTCTCATGGGGCCAGCTTGTGCGGCGGCGGCGCCGCACTTGCTCCGGCCGTGGACCTCCGCCTCGCCGCCCCAGTTCCCGGCGCCCTTGCCAATCCCGGCGGCCGTCTCCCGCCGCTCTGCCTTCGCCGTACAGCGGACCGAGCTCGCCGTCTCCGGCAACGGTGACGGCGGCGGCGGCGGCGGCTCTTCGCCGCCGGTGAGCGTAGTGGCGCTGGTGGGCGATGGGAGCTTGAGCCCGTTGAAGGCTGCGCCATGGTCGGAGGTCATGCTGCACACGGTACGAACCGCTCTCTGCACTCGCTATTTCTCTTGCAAAGACTCGATTTTTATGGTTTTTGTTTGGGCATTTGGTCGAACGGGTCGCAGGCGACCAGGATGAAGTGGGTAAACGAAGGGTTTGAGATGCGGGTGTTCACCGACAAGGATATCACCGACGGCAGTGGCGCGGAATTGGCCGGGCTTAGCTATGAATCATCTCGTGCGGAGCTGATGGTGGTTGTTGCGGTGACGAATCAGGAATCTGTTGATTGGATTCAAGCAAATTGCAAAAATGTTCCTAATGTTGTGTGTTTTGATTCATCCCCTGCTTTGGTTAACAAACTCGGTGGTTCATTTGTTAATACTAGTGTGGGTGGAAGTTTGTTTGGTAAACTGGTTGCGCCACTTCAATTGGAGAAGAAAAGTGAGTCTTTGGAAGTGGTTGGGACTGTAACTGAGGCTTGGGGCCGTCATAATGCGGACGATATTAGGTTCTGCTTGCTGGTTATTATCAATGCTTACATAAGACCTGTGCCTATATTGAAGAATTTGAGAGCTAAAGGGCTGGACACACTTAGCTGTATGGTGAGCAACTGTGGGAAGGAAGTGCTGAATTGTTTGTTGGATCCTAACTGTAGGAAAGCTCTTCAGTGCCTTAACAACTGCTCCCCTACCGATCAGGTTTGCAGCTACAGATGCATTGCCTCCTATGAGAGCCCTTACCTAGAGGCCTTCTCACTATGTGTTCTGCAGAAAAACAACTGCCTAGGTTTGGATGCTGATATACCAACTAAGCCGTATGTGCCTCCCATGTTGAAGTTTAGAGGCGAGAGCCTAACTCATGAGGTCGCAGAAGATCTCTTTGTTGGTTGGTTGGGGCAGCTGCAGTGGAGTTGGAGGGTTGTGTCTGGACAAAACCCTGCCTATGATCAGTTCCCATGCCAGTATCAACTGTTTTATAGAGGGAAAGCCAGAGGGTCCTTCTGGTATGAGCCTGTTTTCCAGGTTAGAACACTTGATGGCAAGATGGTTTGGAGGAGGAGGAGATACAGGGTAAAGAGAGACAAAGTACCAGGGACATTCTACTTCACTGTCCTGGACAATGGCGTGGTTTCAAGGGAGTTCTGGACGATTGTCGATGTTGCGGACGATCTGAGCTGGGGCTTGTTTCATTACAGTGGAGCTGCCAGTGCTGCTGGCCAGTGCTACACAGGAGCTGTTCTTGGTAGCC
The DNA here is from genome assembly GCA_033002965.1 of Piper betle. Taxonomy (NCBI): domain Eukaryota; kingdom Viridiplantae; phylum Streptophyta; class Magnoliopsida; order Piperales; family Piperaceae; genus Piper; species Piper betle. The sequence continues at coordinate 65,425 of JAURVB010007867.1, read as the reverse complement.
CTGATGGGAAGCACCCATCTGATAAGGGTGGTGAAAGACTGGCTTTGGCATTGGAGAAATGTGGGATTAAGGAGTGGGAGCTTTATACAGTTGATAACAGTTCATGTAGGAATCCGCCTCTGGGGATTCCCGAAGGATCAGGTTTGCACGCCAGAATTAAAACGTAAGTGCCTATATGTATCTGGTCGTTGATGCGCCTGATTGGAGAATGCTAGCCGTATTAAAACAGCTTTGTCGTCAACGCAATGCTAGAAATGAGCTGATAATTCGAAATCGAAGAATATTGAGAAAAGTCGAGACTGATGTAGTCCTACCTTCGTGTTGGATACACCTGATTGATTATGGATGTTGTAAATAAGTTTTTGAAAGCTTAGATGCCAATACAGTCGGAGAAGTTATTAGGATTGAACTTGTTCAGAATATGTATTTATCCCCTGGGCAATCTACGAGCAGAGCAAATCCCCCATCTGTTCTTAAGAAACTCAAAAAAAAGATGGTAATTGCTGCTGATGTGCTGGGGGTTGAATTACAATTATTCCAGTTAGCCATTCTATATGTGCAATCAAGGGGTCCAATGTTGTCTGCTGCACCACATGTATGATTTAGTTTCCACAATCCAGCGTATATACGAAAAATCATATTTGAGGGGTAAAGCATCTTTCTGTCCAGTGTAAATTGTTAAAACAACTGCAAAGAATTGGACTTTCAATTCCAAGCTCATCTTGGAGAGAATTCCACACCCACACCGTTTTAGGGTTTGTTTCTAGTGTTAATGACATAAATTTTTTGAAAAAATCAACCGTGCCAAGAGTAGATATATTAAATATATTTTATATAAAAAATAATACAGATCCGAGATCCAAAACCATCTCTGGATGAAGAAGTTCACACAAAAATATCTCATTGCATCCATTTGTATTCCTATTTCAAGTATGATGGGGAACCCACGCAAAATCTATAACACGACTCCAGGTTCTGCAAAAATCCTTCCGGACGCACAGACAGATAAACCCAACATCTTCCAAAAAAATTTTAGCATAAACCAACAAGACACGCAAATTGGCACCCTAATAAGTAACGCCAGGTAATTTCAAGCTGAAAACCTACAAGACACACAAATCAAAACCCTAAAACCTAGTAAGGCATATCTAACACCTCTCCTTCCCATAGAAACACGAACATGCTTCGTAATGCCGGCACATCCTTAGCAAATTAAAAATCGGAGGAGCAGCACCGGACAAAAGCCCTATCAATGGCAAATAAACCACGTTCAGTCAGCAAGGTTTAGTGAACCAAACTGATCAGTTGCATCCCCAAGAGCAGTCTGTGACAATCGAAGGACCCCCATTGCTTCTGCAACTTTTTTCTTTAAAGCAAAGCATCTGGAGATTCTATGAGATGTAGACATTTCTTCACTACTAAGCTGACCTTCTACACAATATTATGACATTTATTTAACATTAGCAAAAATAGGAACTGGGTAGACACTATATAATTATTTTGACTGCAATGTAAACATCAAACCTCACCTGCTGCTGAATTTGTTGTGAACCTCCCCGCGTCTCACACCCAGGCTGACCTTGCCTATGCATCAAAAAGTTAGGAGGAACAGCAGGCCGAATTCCAGGAATCAGCTGCTGTTGAAAGCCATATGCAACAGGCTGAGCGAAATCAACCTTTTCGCTGCGCTCTGCCTACATACCAAACTTTATCATCGTTATGAACAATCCCATTCCAACTCTCCACTGCAGAAGCTGCATCATCTGAGTTTTGTAAATTAACAAAACCAAAACCTCGAGAATTCCCGTTAGCATCCCTCATGACAACTGCACTAGTGACTAGACCATATCTACCAAAACCATTCTTAAGGTCCTCATCACTTGTTTCAGAAAAGTTCTTTACATATACGTTAATAAATTTAGGCGACCCATTTGTCTTCTCTCTATCTTGGCGACGTACAAAGTGGCCAACATACACCCGTTTGTCATTCAAAAGCATGCCATTCAGCCATTTTATGGCATTGACTGTACAAACCCGTACCCTTTTGACTGCCCCTGGCCATCAGTGGCCAGCTTACATGATTTGTCAAACATAGATTATAGATTTGTCACTTATTTTGTTATCATTTCAATTTATTATTTATTGTTTTTTTGTTTTTTAGGTCGTAATTCTATCCAATTAAAAATCTTTCCAAAACAATAAATTATATTTTAATATTAAAATTTTACTCAAATCAAAATATTTTATTTATTAATAACCACTTGACTAAATATTTTTACCATAAAATTAAAATAACATGAATATTTTGTTTGATTTTTTTATAACGTACAACATTTAAAACCATGACCCAACTTATAGTCATTAATGTTTTTCATACATGTTAATTAATATCTGCTTTTTTTATAAGCTCCATTTTCGCATTTGTTCAACCTTAATACTAAACTAGTGAAACATGTGAAATCTACGAGTCTTAATTTTATCAGAATCTCGCGCGATGCATAGGCTTTATGAATTTCTTTTTAAAATAATAATTTAAACACAATAATTTTACTTTTAACTTAGAGTTTTTATTTATTGTTAGTTATTTAAAAGAATGTTAAATACAATTTGACTATCATTAGGCATATTTACTTTGGTTTAATTAAGATACTTAATTTTGATATTAATTATAAATATATGATAAATTAATTAATATTTTTACTATTTCTTATATGAACATGGTTAAAAAATTATCAATATAAATAAATAAATAATGTATGCAACAATTATTTAAATATAAATTATAATTAATAATATAATTCAAAACAAGCATAAATTACTCTTAAAAAAATCATATTCTAATCTCATAAATCTAAATCTTCTAAATTGTTATGTATGATCTTCTTTATTAATAATGTCTGTTAAAAAATTTGAGGACCATGGCCCTTTTATATAAATCTATTGTGACCGGATAGATTATACAAATGTAATCGTACAACTTTCTTTGTTTCTATTTTGTCCATCATAATAACTTAAAAATAAATATACCAGTCTCTACACATGTATAACCTCTATACTTTTAATTAATTGATATTTTTATAAACAATTAAACTAAATACTGTAACATATAACACATTCCAAGAAACAAGGAGAGTATCATCAAAATATTTTAAGGTAGGAGCGATTTTTTGACGTGTTGAGCAAATTTTGAAGTTAAATTCTTTTTAAAATATCATTAATCGTATCTTGACGGTAATCAATACCATCAAAATAGTGGGACCGTAGATCTGTTACTCGTTACTGTCATATTATTTTGATGGTAGAGCTAACAACATTCTTTTTTTCTCTTAAACAAAACTATTTCATTAAAATGTAATTAAAAAGAAGGCTCTTTCCTCCGCTTTGCAAGCCAAGCCAAAGAATGAGCCAATTTATTCTGAGATCTTTCTATCCATTTTACAACTATATTTAGTTTACGTAGGAGATTGATAGTCTTACAAAAATGATTGTACTTCTCAATCTTTAAGGCATTTCCAACAAGGATGTGGAAGCAATTGTAGTAAGCTATTGAATTTGCTTGGATGCTATGTATCATTTCCATCATTCCATCACCTCCTTGACCATGAAACATTTTATGTTTGTTCCTCCATATAAACATCGCCATTGTAGAGATGGCAAGATAGCAGCAGCCATTGTTTCTTCCTGAAGTATATAAATTAAGAATCCACTGGATAATATCTTCTGGATTGTTCTAATGAACAATTTCAACATGAATTCCCAATAAGGCTAACCATAAAGCTCTGGGCATGTGACAATCTTGGAAAATTTGAGTGAGAGTTTCTTCATGGTTTGAACAGAATAGACAAGAGTTATCTGTAATAACATTCCTTCTACATGAATCAGCACGTGTAGAGAGCACATCTCTAGCCATTCTCCATCCCAATGTCATCTTCAATTTCCACCAGTGTTTCCAATATTTGGGTTCTTCCCATTAGTGTTCATATTAATTAAACAATCTGCCACCTTTTTACCTGAAAACTCACCATTAGGAGACTTCAACCAAGTAGGTTTATCATTTGTATCAGGAGATGGAGGATTTAGATTCTAAATACTGGTAGCATCGTCAGGATGAAATGTCTCTCTTATTTTATTCTTATTCCACTTATTTCTTCTTTCATCAAATAAGTAGTTCCCAGGATGATGAGTAAGTTTTTTATGGTGAGGTTGACTCTAGGAATCAATTATGAAGCGCTTGGAGCCCAAGGGTCAAGACCCAACTTTGCATAATCTCCATCTCCGATACGCCAAATGAAGCTTCCCCTGAATTGATTCATACCATCTTTTAGTCCAGGAACTGCAATTGATTTAGAAGCATTTTAAACTTCCAAAATTTACCTCCATATTTATTAAAAAGAAACCTTGAGAGTAGAGAGTTTGGCACAAATAAAAGTCTCCAAGCAAGCTTCACCAAAAGAGACAAATTTATATTCGCTAGTGTTAATACGTGTAATTGTATTAATAATATGTAGCGCATTGTCACACTTAAAATACTAAAGAAATTTTGGAATATCAACAGAGGTGGCTATTAGTTGTTCCATGGATGATGAAGGGTCTCAAAGCTTTTATATAAATTGAGCTTCATTTGCCTCATTCTGAAAATAAGAAAACAGAGACAAAAAATATAAGAAAGACAAGTGGAGAGAAAAAGAGAGATAGATAGAAAGAGATATAGAGATAAAAGAAGAAGGAAAATATTCACAAATTTAATCTTATACGGAGTATTGAGAGGGAGAGAAATTTTGTAATTTCAATAGTTTAGATTGAGTGAGTAATCTTCTTGTACATCTCTATATGTTTAATAACTGTAATCTTTAGTTAAAGTAGTGAATTGTTTGTTGTTGTCCCATGGTTTTTGACTCTCAATAGAATGAGGGTTTTCTACATTAAAATCTCTGTTCTTTTGGTTTTGTTTTATTTTATTTCTCAGGTATTATTTTCCCAAATCTTGTGTTCGCTATTGTTGATCTCCAATTTAGGGGATTTTTCTCAACAATTGGCATCTGTCTGTTGGAAGTTTGAGTCTCATTCAATCAGATATTGATTTGAGAGTCATGGCTGACATTTCCATGATTGGGAAGATTGAAAAATTTGATGGAACAAATTATCAATGGTGGAGGATGTAAATTGAGGATCATTTATACGAGAAACAACTACATCAACTGCTCGTATGGTACCAAGCCAGAAGCGATGTCAGCCGAGGAATGGGCCTTATTGGATAGGCGAGCCTTAGCTATCGTTCGATTGTGTTTAACACAGTCGGTGGCATTTAATGTCTCCAAACAAACAACCGTCAAAGGGTTGATGGAGGCATTAGCTAGTGTTTATGAGAAGTCATCGGCCTCTAACAGGTTATTTTTGTTGAGGAAGTTTGTCTCTTTAAGGATGCTCGAAGGTAAATCTATTGCTAATCATTTGAATGACTTCAATAAAATTTGGGCACAACTTGAATTTGTGGAGATGACCTTTAGTGAAGATATTAAATCTTTAATGTTCATGTGTTCTTTGCCAGAGAGTTGGGATACGGTAATTACTTCGATAAGTAATGCATCAAAAGAATAACTAAGTTTGATAAAGTGCTAGGTGCAATCTTGAATCAGGAGATGATGATGAAGAGCATGGTAGATCGCACACCATTCATCTCGGGTACAACATTGTCGGTGGACAAAAGCAAGGGCAAAGAAAGAGGAAGATGTCAAAGTAGAGGTCCTAAAAATCAAGGGCGCTCTAAATCTAAAGGAAAATTGAAGGGTAAGCCTACTTATTAGATTTGTGACAAGGGAGGACATGTAAAAAGATTGTCCCAAACGAGTTAAGAATGAAGCTAATGTTGTTGATGGTCATGAAGAGAAATTTTGTTTATTTGCTCATAATGATTACAACATGGACACATGGTATATTGATTCAGGTACTTCATTTCATTGTACTTCTCACAAAGAATGGTTTTGTGATTTTGCAAGAGTGAGTTTGGATATGTAACTATTGGCAATGGTCAGAAGTGCAAAATTGAAGGTAAGGGAGTAATTCATTTACAGATGAATGATAAAGGTAAACTTATTCTCAAGGAGGTTAGGTACATACCTAAATTAAAGAAGAATCTTATATCTGTTAACAAGCTGGACCAAATGGGCTATAAGATCGCATTTGAAAACAATCAGTGGAAGATCAGCAAGGGACATTGGTAGTGATCAAGGGAAAGGCGATCGACACACTTTACCCACTATCTACCAAGGCAGATCCGGTTGTTTCTTTGGCCACTGAGAAGAATGAAATAACAACGTTATGACATAGAAGGCTTGGTCACTTAAGCGAGAGTGGGATGAAGATCTTACATTCCAAGAAGGTTTTGACAGGTATAATTGATTCTAACTTTGGTTTTTGTAAAGACTGTGTTTTAGGTAAACAGAAATGGGTCAACTTTACAAAGGAAGGGTGAGAGATGAAATCCAAAAGGTTGGAGTTGGTTCATACAGATGTTTGGGGGGATCTTACATTCCAAGAAGGTTTTGACATGTATAATTGATTCTAACTTTGGTTTTTGTGAAGACTATGTTTTAGGTAAACAGAAATGAGTCAGCTTTACAAAGGAAGGGCGAGAGATGAAATCCAAAATGTTGGAGTTGGTTCATACAAATGTACATCTTTTGGAGATAATTTCTATTTTGTTATTTTTATTGATGATTTTACTAGGAAGACATGGATCTACACTATTAAGAAAAATCAGAAGTCTTTAGCATTTTCAAGATATGGAAAGCCCGAGTTGAGAATGAAACAGGTTTAAGATTGAAATGTCTTCTGTCGATAATGGCAGAGAATTTTGCAATAAGGAGTTTGACTTCTATTGTGAAAAGCGGCGGATTAGAAGGATTAAGACAATTCCAAGGACACCATAGCAGAATGGGGTGGCAGAGATAATGAATAGGACCATCTTAGAGTGAGTGAGAAGCATGAGGGTTCATGTTAGACTCCCTTTGCATCTTTGGGGTGCCACTGTTGATACAGCTGTCTATCTAATCAACCGAAGTCCATCAAGTATCTTAGATGGAAAAATACCAAAAGAGGTATGGTCTGGTAAGAAAGTTGACCACTCTTTTCTTAAGGTCTTTGGATGTATCGCATATGCACATATTGACAGGGAATCAAGAAAGAAGCTTAATGCAAAGTCCCTAAAATATGTATTTCTTGGATATGGGGGTGACAAGTATAGTTACCGGATATGAGATTTCGAGGACAACAAGGTATTTCAAAGTCGGGATGTTATATTCAATGAATAGTGCATGTACAAAGACAGGAAGAAAGAAAAAGATTGAGGTATCAAAAGAAAAAGAGTATATGGAGCTTAATGAGACAGATGAAGAGATACCAAGTGCTGAAAATAAAGAATTTGTTCCAAGTGATGAGGAATAATTATGTTCTAAAGAGACCGAATAAGAAGGTGAGTCACAGGCTAATCAACCACGTGATGATGAATTAGATTCTGAATATTCTGATGTACAAATTGAAATTGATGACTCAGAGCCACCACAAGAGGTAGTTGTTGCTCTCGAACGAAGGAGGAGCACAAGAGTCAGAAAGCTTACTCAGAAATTAAATTTAATTATACAACATGTTTTGTATACTAATGCAGGAGAACCGAAGTCCTATGATGAAGTCATGAGTGACAAAGCTCATCTTAAGTGAGAGTTTGCCATGAAGGATGAAATGCCATCATTGGAGAAGAATCATGCATAGGAATTGGTGAATTGCCACCAAAAAGAGGGCTCTGCAAAACAAGTGGATCTATCAGATCAAGACTGAAATTGGTGGTGTACAAAGGTGTAAGACAAGACTTGTGGTGAAAGGTTTTGGTCAAAGAAAAAGAATTGATTTTCATGATATATTTGACCTTTTGTAAAAATGACTTCTATTAGAATTATTCTGAGTATTGTGGATGTAAAGAGATTGTATTTAGAACAGCTTGATGTAAATACAGCTTTCCTTCTATGGTGATTTAGAGGATGAGATTTATATGGAATACCCAAAAGGATTTGAAGTTAAAGGTAAAGAAAATATGGTGTGTAGAATTGAAAGAGGAGTCTATATGGACCCACACAAGCACCAAGACAGTAGTATTTGAAATTTGACAAGTTTATGTTAGATAATGGATTTGTTAGGAGCAATTCGGACCACTATGTATTTCTACAAAAGTTTAATGATGGCAATTACATTATTTTAACTTTGTATGTAGATGACATGCTTGTTGCATGGACTTATATGAAAAAAATTGTTGATCTCAAAATGAGGTTAGCCAAAAGTTTTTCCATGAAGGACTTGGGTGAAGCATGACAACTTCTTGGGATGCAAATTACCCGAAATAAGAAGAACAAGAAGTTGCGGTTATCTCAAGAAGGGTATGTGAAGAAAGTTCTTGAAAAATTTAACATGAATGAATCTAAGCCCAGTGACTACTACTTTGGGTAGTAATTTCCAATTGTCAAAAGAACAAAGTGCTAAGAGTGAAGAAGATAAAACTCACATAAAAATGGTGCCTTATACTTCTCTATTGGAAGTCTTATATATGCTATGGTAAGTACAAGACCAGAGATTGTATATGCAGTGGGAGTAGTGAACAGATTCATGAATAACCCAGGAAAAGAACACTGGAAGGCAGTGAAATGGATTTTCAGATATTTAAAAGGAACTTCTAATTACTGTTTTTATTTTGGGCGTAATTATATTGATGTGCAAGGCTATGTAGACTTGGACCATGGTGAAAATAGAGCAACGGCAGGAGTTCATCTAGATATATCTGTACAGTTGGTGGAACTGCAGTGAGCTGGGTTTCCAAATTGCAAGAGATAGTTGCTCTATCTTCAACTGAGGGTGAAAATGTGGCTGCTACAGAAGGTAGCAAGGAGTATATTTGGATTAAAACTTTAATGAATAAGTTAGGTTTTAATGGGGTTGATTACAAGTTGTACAGTGATAGTCAAAGTACAATCTATTTAATCAAGAACTCGGCATTTCATTCTATGACCAAACATATTCAGTTAAGGTATCATTTTATGAGATTTTTGTTAGAAGAAGGCAAATTGAAGTTGGAGAAAATAGATGGTAAAAAAATCCGGCGAACATGTTGACCAAACCAATTGAGGGACAAAAGTTAAGCTTTTGTTTAACTTTAGTGAACTTGCACTAACATGCAGGTGAAAGACTTTGTGCAAGAAGAATTTAGACTAGTGTGTTCCAATCAGACTCCAAGTAGGAGATTGTTAATATGTAGCCTATTGTCACACTCGGAATATTAAAGAAATCTCAGAATATCAATAGAGGTGGCTATTAGTTGTTCTATGAATGATGAAGGGTCTCAAAGTTTTTCTATAAATTGAGCTTCATTTGCCTCATTCTGAAAATAAAACAAACAAATACAATAAATATAAGAAAGACAAGAGGAGAAAAAAAAGAGTATATATAGAGATAATAGAAGTGGGAAAAGATTCATGAATTTAATCTTATACGGAGTATTGAGAGGGAGAGAAATCTTGTAATCTCAATAGTATAAGTTGAGTGGGTAATTTTCTTATACATCTCTATATGTTTAATGACTATAATCTTTTGTTGAAATAGTAAATTGTTCGCTGATGTCCCGTGGTTTTTGACTCTCAATAGGAGGGTTTTCCACGTTAAAAATCTTTGTTCTTTTAGTTTTATTTTATTTTATTTCTCAAGTATTATTTTCCTAAATCTTGTGTTCGCTGTTGTTGATCTCCAATTTAAGGGATTTTTCTCAACCGTTAGATCCTAGATACCTAAACCACCAAAATTTCTTGGAGAACACATTTCCTTCCATTTGAAAAGTCGAAAAAACCTATTTGTATTTTTACCCTCCCAAAGTTTTGCATGCTCTAAATTGATCTTGCAGATAACCTTTTTAGGGAGTTTGTAACAACCCATAACATAATTTGGCATTGTATTTGATATAGATTGGATCAATGTACCTCTCCCTGCTTGTGATATCTGTTAACTTTTCCAACCTTCAATTCGGTGCTTAATCTTCGAAAGAGGAGGTTCAAACCACTTTGTCTTACTTCGTCCACAAAATAGTGAAATTTAAAGATAAACAAATCCATTGGGCATAAGTTGCATCTTGAAACAATTAAGAAGATATCTCTTGAGGGAAGGTGGGATTGCATTTGGAAGGATAATATGTGATTTGTCAAAATTAATTTTCTGCCCAGAACAACTTTCAAATTTAGTGAGGGATCCATCAAATTGTTGGCTTCATTAGCATCACCTCTTCCAAAAATCAATATATCATCTGCAAACATGAGATGAGTAATGCGTGGAGTATTCTTCGCAAGTTTGATGCCACTCGGCCTTGTCTCTGATTCAGCTTTCTTGATTAGCCTCAAGAGGGATTCAACTAATAAAATGAATAAATATGGAGATAGTGGATCACCTTGTCTTATACCGCGGGTAGGAGAATAGATTCCATATGGTGCTCCATCAAGAAGAACACAAATTTTGGTTGTAGTGATACATGTTTTGATAAGTTGGCGCCATCGACAAGAAAATCCACAAGCATCCATGATATCATCAAGAACTTGCACATAACCAAATACAGATGATATGATGGGCAACAAATATATACATTGAAAATTATTTAAAGGAATAAAAAGACCAGATGTTGGCAAATTTCATATCACCATTCATTTTATAATCATAAACAGAAACTTAAACATAGACTAAAAGACGAAAATTTTCAGTTCAGTTCATAGGCTAAAAAACCATATGGGCCAATTGTACAAATCAATTCCAAATGTTCTCGCACTCAAGATATTCTTTGCAGCTGCTTGCCTACTTGTGACGGAAGGATGCCAATGGCTCCAAGTCAAAATCGAACAAAAAAACAAAAGTCCTGACTGGTGAAAGCGAGGTGCAGAAATATTGGTTTTTGTGCTCCAGTCTTGCTCAACAAAGTAATTTATTCAAAGCATAAGGCACAACTAGTGGACCATTTTAATTTATTGTTCTGTTAGAGGGGAAGCTAGTATACGGTTATGAGGGAAGGTATTTAAATGTAGACGGAGTTGTCATTTTCGTTAGCCTCTTGGTAAATAATACTGTGAGTATGCTTTTGGTTATATCATGAAATTGTGAATATCTCAGCTCTATCATTTCACCACAGTTTTGGAACTGTGATTTACTGAGCTTTTTTTTTTTTTTTTGCTTGTATTTCGTTCCCAACAATTTTAAGTTTTCAACTGCTTACCCCAATGCTTGCTATTGGTAAAAAGTGTACTAAAGCAGAACTTAATATGTAAATACTGGGTTATGCAGAAGGGGTTCCTTTTGAAGTAACAGTGTGATTTGTGTATCAATCCATGCTCTTACATAACAGCTATAAATACATTGCCTTTACGTATTACCTTGGGTATTACCTTGGGGTTTGCACGTGATAAATCATCATGGAAACCCTGTTCCTATTAAAGTGCAGCTTTGCATCAACTTGAGATAACTTTCATAAATCTGCCCAGAGACGAAACTATGCTTGTAGCTTTGGCGAAGATGGACTGTTGCTGCTCTGAATTCTCGGATGCGTCTCCAAAAATATTCTGCATGTTTTGTGGGTCAAAAGAAAAACACCGTTAGCGACGTTTGGCACAAAACTTTTCCATATACAAATAAGGCAAATGAAAAGAAGATGCTACAAGCATGTCATGGTGGTTAAATCAAAGGCTGTTCATGATGGTAATAAGAACCACATGAATGGAGCAGAAGCAATGACTTTCAACCTCTATTTCCTCTGGACTTGGGCGGCTCAAAAATTCTTTTCCGAGAAGATAACGACCTGGTCTATCTTTGTCATCAAGGAACACCTTCCATAGCCTGAAAAGAAGTTACCAAACACATAATTCTTGGTTACCCATATGTATCTACAAGGAAAAAGAAACAATGCACATATTAGCTGGGAATTCTCACCCTGGGTAGCACCTGAAGACTGCACCTGATGGAAAAGGTCTCATAGAGTACACCACTGTAAATGTGCTGCCCGTTGCAACAATAATATGTTCGTCATCGGCCAATTAGGCAAGTAATGCATTACTCAAATAATATTTATGCACAGTACTAGAATTAGATGTATTTGTTGACATCTCAATCTAATGATCCACCTACTGTACTTCACTTTATTGTACATAGAGATTGTTGGGTCTGCTACAATCTGCCCGACCATGGACAAGTCTTTACGTAGCAAAGAACCTACAGATAGAAAATATTACCTTAAGAAGAACTTGCGCAGTCTTCTCACATTTATACCAACTCCCACATCCTCACTGATAAGACGTGGGTTCCACATGACGAGAGGCCTTGGCTACAAAAACAATCACAGAAAATAGAAACAAAATCAACTCTCTCTAGTGCTACTCATTATAAGAATTTTTCTGATTTTCAATGCCACAAAAACATCTTATATAACATGATTCAAACATGATCTTTTTCCCTTATATTTTACTGACGTTAAGTAAATCATAAGAAATGCTTGCCTTCGCAGCTACTTTTTAACACCATGTCATGATAATCTATGCTGAGCTTAGGAGTGATGAAGTTGAAGTGCCTTTATGTCAAATGCTTTGTAAAAAGTAAAATCACCAGTTCATACAGGGTCATCTGACAATTTTGATGCTATTTTCTCCACATTTTCCAACATCTGATAATCTGGAACCACCATAACCACAATTTCATCTTCATTATCCACGGGATTGCGATCATTTAGGCTGCAAAGACAGTGATAACTTTTCGTCTAAACTGATCAATACAATAAAGCTTGTCAAGAAAGAACAAATGATCATTTCTTTGTGAGAGATGAGGTTCAACTTCACCAATTTTCACATTGACAGTTACTCAAATCTTAAGAGATACTAGCAGATCAGTTATTCAAAACTCTGTACACTCATAGATACTCTATTTGATAACCCCTGAACATTTAGTCAATTTAACAAGAATTTTATCAACTATCCACTTTAACAAGAATTTTATTAACTATCCACTGTATGCCACTTAACCTTGAGAAACTAAAGGATGCATCCTTCCATCTGTATTTTAGGAGGGCAGCTGCTCCAGCATCAGGAAATACGGCTTTAACTTTCTGCACGTTCACACAAGAGTAAGACTGTAAGAGTAACAGATATGAACGTTTGATAAGTAGAACAACAACAAAGCCTGAAGAAAATTAAATTACTTACGATTATACAGCTAATTAATTTAAACCTACCGTTTTATCTCATTGAGAGTAGGACAAGAAGGCAATGAAAATAACATATCTCAAAATCAAAACGCACAGGAACAAAGTGTTTACTGTTGGATTTTATATCCATATATGGGTGATTCACACTCACTACAATTTCAATTAAGTAGAATTGATGAGACTACTTAAGGTGGTTAATGTACTAAATGGAAAGAGGTAAATAAACTTGTAACTATATCCAGGTCCCTGCCCGAGAAATCTTAAGGTTCTTAAAAACCATCCTCATAGGGAGAAGACTATTGCATTGCAATCAAATTTTGAGGCAAGATCTGGTGTATGCTTTCTTGATCAATGTCTTAACACAAAGAAATCATATTGTTTTGCAAATCTATTTTCATAGAGAAATTACATATACCTTCCAGAATTTCTTAAAGTCTGACAATTTGTGCTATTGGATCTAAGTCTAAAAGCAAAGGAAAGAACAGTAATTAATTAAGCATCAATGAAAAACCAAGCTTGTTAGGCTTCACCTGTGATCCAGACTCCTCCATTAACGACTCCAAGAATATCCTCGACAGTTCCCAGAGCTCGACTTGCGCGCCTTCATCATCAAGAAACTGCAATTGTGGGATCAGAAGCTCCACCTCCACAACCAAACCAAAAAAAGTAAAGATCAAAACTTTCCAATCCCTCTCACAATCGTGTGTAGTAAAAAACAACCAAGAAACTCACGATCGATCTCATCCCACCAGACGTCACAAACGCAGCAGCAGCATGCCCCGACTGGCGAATAGCATCCTCCAAGTCGTACGGCAGGTCACTACTCCACAAAAACTATCCTTACCATTAAAAATCTCTCACAAAAAAAGGAAGCGAAAAAGCAGACAAATTTCATCAACACAAGACCACCAAAGAAGCTACCTATCATCATCATCATCTTCTTCTTCTTGATTGTTCGCTTGGGATTGGAGCTGTGGGAGTCGTAGCTCGGGGGGAGTGGCCGGCAAATTGTTCTCTTGCTCGACACGGTCGTCGAACTTGCCGAACTTGGCGCGGGTCCGGATGGTGTGCCGGAGGGGGAGCGGCCGGAGCTGTGGGAGGGCAAAAATGAGGTTGCCGGCGGCCGGAGGGATGCGGTGGGGCGGAGGAGGGAAGGCGATGGGTTGGAGGGAAAGAGGAGCGGCCATGGCTTCCCGCGAGAAAAGAGAAGTAACGGATCCTATCCGTTACTACCCATAACATAATGTGCCACGTGGCATCCTTTTACCCGGTGATCATATATTATAAATCATAAATCGTAATTTTTTAAATAAAAACCGAGAGTTTAATTAATTAATCTTATAATCTTGTTAGTTATAAGAACTTACACAATAAATATGTTTTTGTTCAGTATATGTTTCTTAGTACAATTAACCACTTTCCATAGGCCTTGAGCACTCAATTAACTTCTAATCTTTTTTTGTCATTTATCTATTTTTTTAATAAATTTCAACTAAAACTAATTGAAAGTGAAATTTAATTCAGAACTTTATAAAAAGATGAACTTTAAGAAGTGAATATTTAATTTGGAAAAAATTTTAGTATTTGAAATCAGCCACTATCACTATTATTTCTATTGCTTCTAAGGGCGAGTATCAATGCCCAAATAACCATATTTGAAGAGTTTCTGATTGAATTTGACCGATTGGTTAATAACCGAATAAAAATAAACTAAACATAGATATTGCTTTGTTGCGTGAACAATCGACGAGCGACTAATAAAAACCATAAATTAATAATATAAATGATAATTATAAAGTTTATCACTAAATTATTATTGCTAATTATTAGATTTAAATCACATCAATCTTAATTTTTGAATTTTTTCATTGTAATATAATATTTATTTATTCAACTATTTTTTAAAAAAGTGATTTTATTTTTTATGCTGTGAGAGAAACTTAAGAAAAATAAAAAAGATAACCATTATATAAATGAGATATTAATTTGATTGTAAGAAAAATTAATATTTATATTGAAAAAAATTATTAGATAATACGATGAAATAGGATGAAAATAAAAAAAATTTGACCGAATTTTGATTATGTATGACCATGACTAACTTGGCCGAAAAATTTTGACCGCGAATAACTAATTTTTTATCCTAGGTTAATTGGCCTTGTTCGACACCCGATTGGCCGACACTATAAAACCTTGCGATTTGAGTCATAGTTTAATAGTCGAAATTGGTCGGTTAAACTATTATTTTCAGTCAAGTTAGTTATAAAACCCATGTGTTGCGTTGAGGCTGGTCATGTGTTATGAGTCATGAGGGTCATGCGTACCCAAGTATATTACGAGAGTATATAAGAATATATCCATTTTTTTAAAATTTTTTAGTAAACCGTAGAAGAAGAATTAAGCTATTTATCTCGTTAGGACACATTATTTATTATTTTTGGTGAATTAGTAGGCTTAGAGCATATAATTCAAGTTAGGGCTCATTTATTTTATTTTATAGTATTTTATTATATTTTATTTTATATTTTAATAATTTATTTATTGTTATTTATTCAGAACTTATCAAATTTTATTTACAAAACTAGCCCCGTACTATATTTTTTCCGTTCTTCCCCTATTTTCTTCTCCCATGACCGACCATCCTCACCTCCCCTATTCCGGCGACCATCGTCACTGGCCAGTGCTGCCGTCAACCTCCTCCCGTCCCTTCCCCTCCTCATTCTTCTCTTCTCCTACCCCTATTCCGCCGCCGCCCTTGTTTGCCCGTTTCTGCCTGCTGCCTCCCTCGTCGCTAGTAGCTCGTCGTTGTCGTGTGCCTTTCCGCTAGCCAGGGCGCCCTTGACCAACCTTTCCCCTTCCCTTCCTCCTACCATGTTCGCCTTCCTCCCTATCATGCTCGGCTATCGGCAACAGTAGCTCTGCAACCGGCCAACTTCGACCGAGTCACCCCGGCCAAACCACCTACCCACCTAATCCTAGTCCTAGCCCCCTTCCTAACCTTCATCCTTTCCAATTTCCAGCCACGACTGCCAGCCTCAGCTTTGTTGGCGATTGTGGCCGCTGCCCAGATCTGCGGGAACGCTTTATCGCTTCTCAAATTTATTTTAGATTTTTAATTTATTTTTTAAAGAATAATTATCTTTTGATTAATAAATTATGTTATAAAATCTGAAATTGATAATGGTAAATAATACTTTGAATTATTTGATTAGGAAATTAAATATATTATAGATAATGTTAAAAATTATGAAGTTAGGTATTAAAGTTATAATTGTGTAGGTTAATTAATTATTTGATTAGAAAGTTAATTCAGAATGAGAATTGATACAAGATGAAAATAAATTTAAAAATTATGACGTAGTCACCTAGTTAAGAGTAATGATAAGAAAATTTTATATCATTAATTGTTAAATTAATTTATTTGTTCATAGTCCGATAGTGATATTAGTAATTATAGTATCCATAATTTTGAAATGATTTTTGTGCATCCATTTTATTCATGCATTATATAGTTAGTTTGGACGTAAACATATAGTTTGATTATGTAGGTGCGAAGTAGGATCTTACCGCCTACGTACGTGGCCTCGCTTAGAGTTTCTACCAGGTCAGTTTAAGACTCACCCCTGGTTTATTGCTTATTCTACTGTGATTTATTTTGCTGATTATAGGATGTGTTAATTGGTGTTTTATTTGATCTCATTTAACTTGGGTCATTTAATTAAATTATTTTTCGAACTAATAACCCTCGAGGATGAGATCCCTCGAGTCTAATTTTGAAAATAAAATCCACATGAAATTGCCTTCAGGCCTATATTATTAAATCTTTTCCTAGGCTTATATATGTTTTTATAAAGTTTTCAGTGAAACAATAAAAGGTGAAACCCACTCGCACGTACTATGAGTGAGTGCACGTGTCAATCACAACGAACTTTAAATTAGTGTATAGGTTGTTCCATTCTCGAGGTATCTTAACAACTCTGTATTTTAAATTTCTTCACACCCAAAGAAACATAGAGGTTTACAAGCACTGTTTAGTATAACTCACACCTGGATATGTGGTTAAAAGAGTGTAAAAGGCTACTACCTAAGAGTACTTGGCCTCCGTGCTCAAGGCCAAGAGATATATAGATGAAATAAGAGGGTTTAAAATTTACTCGTAGTCCCAAGGGATAGAAAAAGAAAATGAGAAAATGTCAAGAGAAATACTAGTAAACTAGTCACTTCACAATGTTATGGAGTCCTGACCCGGTGGATCCCAAGCAGATGCCCTTATGAGAGTTCAGCGGAAGTTATAAAGAGTTTATCTTCAAAATGAAAATTAGCTTTTTTTATCAATTTGTTTTAGTTATTTTTGGCCTAATAACATTATTTACTGACAATTTTCTATTATATATATAAGTAAGGAGTGGGAGTTTTATATGTCAGCCTAAACAGAAGAGCAGTGATTGCTACGTGCACACACATCAACCTAGCGCGATTTGTTGGCTTGCTGTGTTTTAATTATGATGTATCAGTTTATTATATAATGTTTTATGATAAAGTGACAATAATTTTGAGATTGAAATAGTAATTAAAAATGATATGACAAATATGTCTGATATAATAGAAATGACACATGAAATGATCCGATTCATGTTTTGTGATTTTATTATTATGAAAATTATAGTCGCGCTGGAAATGGATATTTTGTCTTATTTGGTGATATATAAATATATTATTATTTGACTGGTTGACCCTTTATTACATTTTGAAAGGAAATTCTATCTATTTGGTTTTAAAAATTTTATAAATTTTCTCTTGATTGTCTTTGAGTGTGATTTATTTATCATGTCATTCAAATAGTATTATGTTAAACTCCTTGAATCTCATATATGTATAATGATAATTATTTTCCATCTTAAGACACATGATAGTAAATCTATTTAGGTTAGGTTCGATTGGCCGACTTATAGGGTAACCTATACCATTTCGATCCGGTTTGCGAGTGAGCCGGAATTAGAGTGTTACATGTGTCCACCCCTAATTGCTCTAATCAATAAATTAAAAGCATAAAAGTTGTAATAAAATGTACAATAGGATCGAACTTTAAAAAACACTCGTTTGTTAACACCATCGAACTTTGTTATTCACTGATTCCTACAGTGATTAAAAAATGCATAGATGATTTTGCCTGGATGGGGAGGTTTTATTAAGCAATAGCAGTATTTTAAGCTTTTTTTCTTAATTATTTTATGTGTAGACAACCCAACATTACATTTTTATCTCTTTTTTTTATGTTTGGTGGAGATTAAAATTTAGAAATGAAAAAATATATATTTTAGAAAAAGATCTTAAAGGGGTCCCATTCTGTCATCCAAGCCCTTCCCTTTCACGTCTCCGGCGACGGCTATGCCTATGGCTTTTCCGGCGACCTCTACCCGCTCCGTCTCCTTTTCCGGTCTGCCGGATTTCCCACCTCCTCCCGGCGGCCATCCTCCTCCTCCTCCTCCCTCTCCTTCTCTTCCCCGCGCCGCCATCTCAATCGCCGCCGGACCCCCTCCCTTGGGGTGGTCACCGTGCTCTCTGGTGATTCCCTTGTTCTTCGTCTTCTTCTTATTGGTTTAGTTTAATCGTTTCGGTTTCTAGATGTGGTTGATTCTGATTATTGAAAAGTTGGGCTCTTTTGTGGTAGGTGTGGTTGTTCTATTGGTTGATTGTTGCAAATCTTTGTGCTTTATGTTGTTCTCTACCGTGGTGCTCCTGATGTGCTTGTGAAGAGTCTTACATGGAATTAAATTTTATGAAAGTGAGAAATTTTGAAAAAAATTATGCTAGTGATTGATCATAACCATTTGTGCAAATATTAAATGCTCCATTTATTAGTTTTTAGGTAAATTGGTGATTAAATTTGGGTATGGTGGTTTTGAATATTAAAAATTAACCCTTTATTGTATATCTTAATACCATTTGTTTTATTTGTGCAGGATTTGTTTTGCATGCTGGTTCTGGGAGTTTTGCATTTGTTCATTGTCTCTATCATTGATTTCTTTTGTTTATTCAAGCTGGAGTTTCTTCAAAAAAGTTATATTTCTCCCTGAAAATTTGTTTTTGGTCATACCATTTCAGTAGAATATTGTGATGTTAAGAAGCTGGGAAGTCGGGTATCTTGATTGTTTTTGTAAGTTCAGCCGTTTGTTGAGATATGGGCTAGTAATGGTGACTGTTGAACTTATGATTGTCGCTTTCTCTTAAAACAATTTCAATACGAGGGACTAGGTCTAATAAGTATTAGCTGTTTTATTTATGTTTTTTTACTTGTCATTCTGAATTGTTAGACCGAAAAATATTTTAGAAGCTATAAAGATTGCAGACTTGTCAGCATCCTGTCCTATATGTAATAAAGAGAAAAATCAGTATCAGCTTATGCTGCTCAATTTAAGATGAGCCTTTTGATTGTGAGGATGATTGGGAATGTGTGTAATTTTGTCTAATTTAAAAAAAAAATGTGGTCATGAAATTAGATTGAATGTTAAATTCACTTTGTGCTGATATTCTTCTATCAGTTTGAGCTGATGCTGAGCAACCTCATGATGAAGTTGTTTGCAAATAAGCAAGAGGGGGGGGGAAATAGCAATGGCCATAAAACTTATAGAGGTAGTGATGTTGTGCATCCACATAGCATCCTTTATTATTATGGAAGGTACATCTTTTACTAGTGCAAGAGTTTTAGAAAGGCCAAGGAATAAAATGCATTATATTTACTACAGAATTTAGGGTTTCAGTTTTATTTTATATATCTATAAAAATAAAGCTTCACTTTGTAAGAAAAAAAGCTTCTTATGAATTGAGAATGGCCGAGAGCCTTTTATTATGTCTTTTTATTTCTTAGGAGTAGTTAATTTAAAAATTCCCAATGGCATGTTGCTCCAAATTTGTACTGTAATTTTTGGCTGTATATACTACTTATGTAGACTACATATTTGCAATTATGTTTATTTTATTGTAATTTGGCAATTTCTCTCCTGATCATTGTTCGTGTTGTATTTCATTTAGAAAAAAATGCACCTTTGCTTCACATCTTATACATATTGGGCTTCTATGTATATGTGAGTCAATATAAGAAGATTATCACTATCATTGACATTGCATCTAATCCACTTTTTCATTTAATGTTGTCAGCTGCAACTTCTGAAGGAATTACACCCGCAATTTCATTGACTGATAATGCACTGAAGCATTTGAAAAAGATGAGATCTGAAAGAAATGCGGATCTGTGTTTACGAATTGGAGTTAAACAAGGAGGATGCTCTGGCATGTCTTATACAATGGACTTTGAAGATCGATCTAATGCAAGACCAGATGACTCAATGATTGAGTATAATGGTTTTACAATTGGTGAGTGTTGGCTTACATAGTCATTCAATTTGAAAAGAACAAGTGCCTTTGCTGTCTCATTTACGTCAACATCTTACTTTTCTTTGGTGGCAATTTCTTTTTTATAGTGTGTGATCCCAAAAGCCTGCTTTTCTTGTTTGGAATGCAATTGGATTACAGTGACGCTCTTATTGGTGGGGGCTTCTCATTCAAGAACCCTAACGCCACGCGGACCTGTGGATGTGGAAAATCGTTTGCTGCTGAAATGTGAACTTTAGTCAAGGAAACCCAAACGCAAATGATGGAGAATGTAGTAGTTCAAACAAATATGGACACAAATTCTCTTCTGTAAACTGGACTTCCAAACTAGCAGATTGCTTCTATACATAAATATACATGAAACCACATCCTCTTTGGACTGTGGCACTTCATTTCATTATAGATAAACCCTTCTCCATGCAGGGACGTGCATCATCAGAATTTGCATTTTATTCATTGATATCGCAGCACCATTTTTGGTCTGTTCCTCGAGGTTATAATACATCTTGTAGTCTTCATCTGTTCTTGTTAGATGGATTTTAATGCAATCGATTGAACAAAAAATCAGGTTCAGGTTATCTATGTATCGTCTCTGGAGGAATATCTTGAACTGAAATTCAAAGTTAGCCACTTTGGGCACTGTTGAAGCAAATTAATTATTGGTTTTATTGCTTAAATAAATGAATTTTTCACAAGGTTATTGTATGGCATATACCAACATTTGACATCTCTTCTGCAATTACCAATAATCCATGCAAGAGCAGACTCCGTTGGCAAAATGGTGGAAGCGGCTTCGATCTCTCACAATGATCCTGCGGTTATACAGTTTAGAAATGAGTTTTATCGACGAATGGCAATCACTGCAAACACGGAGGTTCTTGACAATGTACAGCGTCGAGTTTGGTGCCGTACTTAGAAGCCCAAAGGCAATAGCAATTTTCTCACTGTGATAGTGAAGAAGTCTTTCCTTATTTTCTTCATCAATGTTAAGAAAGACTTGAGAGGTATCTGGTTTATATCCTGTTAACTTCAGTCTGTGAGCCATTTC
Organism: Piper betle; assembly: GCA_033002965.1. Taxonomy (NCBI): domain Eukaryota; kingdom Viridiplantae; phylum Streptophyta; class Magnoliopsida; order Piperales; family Piperaceae; genus Piper; species Piper betle. The sequence continues at coordinate 43,724 of JAURVB010007867.1, read as the reverse complement.
CTCCAACATGAACTGAATCTCTTCACTTCTTGGGTGCGAATCCTCTTCTACTCGGAACTCATGAATCGATCCATCTACAACAATGCTGCTACAACCAGGGTCTTTTCTTATGTCCATCTCCTTCATCTTTAACCTCACCTTAGCAACCTCTTTCCAACTGCCTAAAGATGCATATGCATTTGACAGTAGAACATAGCAACCACTATCTTTGGGGGCCAGTTCCATAAGTCTTGCAGCTGCTCGTCTTCCCACTTCAATATTTCCATGAATTTTGCAAGCTGCAAGCAAGGCTTTCCATATTACATCGTCTGGGTTCAAGGGCATGTTCAGCACCAAATCCTCTGCCTTCTCTAACAATCCTGCGCGGCCAAACAAGTCGACCATACATCCGTAATGCTCCATCCTTGGTTTGAACCCATAAATTTCGACCATTTTGTTAAAAAGGAGGCCACCTTCATCAACCAATCCACCATGGCTGCAAGCATTGAGAGCACCAATGAATGTGATGTCCGTGGGTGTTACTCCCGCACTCTCCATCCTGGAGAAGAACCGAAGTGCATCCTTGGCTCGACCGTTCATGGCGAGGCCCCCAATAATCGCATTCCAAGTGATCACATTTTTCTGTGGAAGCTCCTCGAATAGTTGGAGAGCGAGACCAATGCTTCCACATTTGGAATACATATCAACCAGCGCAGATCCAAGGACATCATCCACCTTAACCATGTTCTTCTCAGCGTATGCATGGGCCCAAACACCCAGATCCAGCGATCCCAATTGTGAAATTGCGGGCAAAATGCTGACTAAGGTGACATAATTCGGTCTCGCATTGCTCATTTGCATCTCTCGGAATACAATCAATGCCTCCTTGAAGAAACCATTCTGCACATACCCAGATATCATCACATTCCAAGATATTATACTTCTCTGCGGCATTCTCTCAAACAACCGCTCTGCCGATTGAACGTCACCCGTGCCGAGGTACCCACCGACCATCACATTCCATACAACCACCTTGGCATCTTCTCGAAACTCATAATCAAAACCAACAATTTTATCAAACAGCTTCCTCGCATCCTCCATCACACCGCAAACAACGTACATCCTAAGAACATTGCTCAAGACAAACGCATCAACTTCCAGTCCCAGTTTCAAAACCTGCCCATGAACCTGCCGCCCTTCTCCGATCCCGGCCGCGGCCGCGCACGCCTTCAACACCGACGGGAACGTGTACCGGTTGGGGCCGACCCCGGGGTCATACGCCATTCTGCCATACAACAGCAGGGCCTCGCGAGGCCGGCCGCCCTCCGCGAAGGCCCTGATAATGGTGTTCCAAGAGAAGCAGTTGGGCTCGTCCATGGACTCAAAGACGGTGCGGGCGTAGTCGAGGTCCCTGAAACGGGAGAGAGCCGAGATGTGGAGGACCTCGGCGGCGGCAAAAGGGTCTCGAATCTGTCCGGCCTTGATCCTGTGGGCGTGGAGCTGCTGCAGTTGTAGGAGCGTTGTGCAGCTCTTGGGATCTGTAGGCGAAGAAGGAGGAGGAGGAGAGAAGGGAAGGGAATGAGGGGAGAGGAGCGAAAGAGAAGACGTCATGGCGGGACGTTTGAAAAGCTATGGTTGCTAACGGGTACCATGCAGCGCACTATACACTACACTAACCAATCCAGCTAATCTCGTCGTTCCGCCCACCCACCTCATGATGGACCGACTCGCAGCCCACCCCTATTGCCCCTGACCGCCCCACCCCATGCGCCACCGCACGCTGCCACGCTGCCGTAGCTTCACCACCAACCCCAACACCACCCCCCCCCCACACCCACTGCCCAAAGCAGAAAGGGAGGAGGGGGGTGGCAGAAGGGTACCTATTGGGGGTGGGGGCTGTAGAATTGGGCAGTGGCAGAGAGGAGGGTGGCAAGGGAGCACCCGTTGGGGGCGGGGGCTGTGGAATTGGGTAGTGGCAGAGAGGAGGGTGGTAGGGGGCCCTGCTGGGGTAGGGGGCTGCGGAATTTGGCAGACCCATTGGGGGCGGGGGGCTGCGGAATTGGGCAGTGGTAGAGGGGGGGCACAGAATCAGGCAGTGGCGGAGGGGGGAGGGGGGTTAGTGGTGCAGCCACTGCACCAGGCGATGGTCAGGTGAGGGGAGGAGGGTGGTGGACCGGGCCCGACTGGGGGGGGGGGCGTGGTGGATAGGGGCCCCGGCTGGGGGAGGGGGAGCGGGGTAGCGCGACAGCGGGCGATGGCACGATGGGGCAGGGCGATTGCGGGCAGGAGGGACGAGTTGGGCGGGAAGGCAAATAGGTCCATCCTATGGTGGGTAGGCGAAATGAACAAGAGTGGCTGGATTTTAATCCAGCGGGTCTCGTTAATGTAGCGTATAGTGCGCTGCAAATTTATATGCTATGTACTATACACTACATAAAATAATATTACAAAATAAGTCCCAAAAATATAAAAAATACAGTAAAATAACATAACATAAAATAATCTAGCTCTAATGGATTATTTTATTCTATGATATTTTACTTTATTTTTTCATTTTTTTAGATTTATTTCATAATATTGACACAAATTGGGCTCGAGTCAAGTTTTTATTTTAAAACTACCCCTTTCGAAAAATACCATAAAATAGGGTAAAATACCATAAAATAAAATAATTCATTAGAATTCGATTAATATTATTTTTTTGAATTTTTTAATATTTTTTGGGATTTATTTCGTAATATTAACTCGAGTGGGAGCGAGTCAAATTTTTATTACCAAACTACCCCTGCACATTTCCTCCTCCCTCCCCTGTTTTGCCGGCGACTCTGTTTTTCTGTCCTTGTACCCCGGCAACCTCGCCGCCCACCGCCTCTTCACCGGACTCCCTCCCTTGTTTTGCTTCCTCTGTTTCTCCTAGGACGCCACGCAGCACGGCCAAGGTCGGTCGAGTCTGAAACTGGGGAGTCCGGTGAAACAGGGGGACCAGCGATGCCGGCACTGTGCTCCGCGACTGCCTCCTCATTGGACCCCCTTGCTGACGCCTCCCACCTTCATCTCGCCAACGCTAGTTGCTGTGTCGCTGGAAGAACGACTCGCCTAAGGCGACGTCGGCTTGGCAGGAGTAGAGCAAGGCTTGGGCACAGGGGCAGGGGTGTGATGAGGGCTGACCGGGACGTGGCCGGGGGGGTGGGGGGCGAGACAAGGGCCGGCCAGACCGGCGTGCGATGGGGGGCTAGACGAGTGCTGGCCAGACGCGAGGAGGTGGGTAGGTGGGTGGGTGGGTGGGGTGGGGGTGGGGGTGGTATTGTGGGGGTTATTTTCTAGTCGTTAGATGACAATCTAACGGCTGGGATCAAACTGAAATACAGCCGCACAGCAAACCTTTTGGTATATATATATATATTCAATAGCCCCAATTCCAACACATAAGTCACCACCACTTCACCATCAAGTATGGAACGTGTTTCATACGGCAGAATGAATACATCCATTGCAGGTCATACGATCCACATAGCGTGGCCAACGAGTAAGTAAGGTACCGACTTTGACCTAACCCGAAAATAAGAGGTCCGGGTCAAAGTCTTGGAATTCGATTTTTTAATATTACATGTTCCATATCGGTCTCAAAGTACTCAATCATATAAGAACCCAAATCCAAAAAAATTTTAATTTTGTTTTAAATTTTTATTTTTTTATATAATATTAAATTATATAAAATTATCATTTAAAACATATTATATTTTTATTATAAACAAGAAAAAATATCATATTATATTTAAAATTTTTGTTTACTTATATATAAATGTATAAAATATATATATTATCAATTTGAGTTTAGTTTGATTCCCAATGTATTGAATCGGGTTCGAATTTAATTCAAAAAAGTATATATTTGGGTTCGGGTACGAATCCTAAAAAATCTAGACAGACCCAACCTATTGATAATATTAAATTAATATTTTATTTTTAAAATGATAGAAAGTGAACCTTTATTTTAAAATGTGAATTTTGTAAAATTTTCTTCATAACCATTAATTTTTTATCTAATAAACAATTTAGATCGCGAAATTATGGGTAGTTCTATTTAAATCCTACAATTCTCTACAGAACAAATAGAGTTTTTAGCAACAACTCTATTTACAGGCATCAGAGAACAGAAGCTCTTCATTTACCCTCCGGTAGAGAAGAGAGACTTACCCTGATAAGTCCAACTTCTGTAAATCAGTTGTTACAAAGACAACATAATTACATTCATCTTGGTATGATTGTAATAGGCATTCGAGGCCTAACAAGAAAACAGAATGGAGGAAAAGTTTTCCTAATCCTCTATGATGACAGATTTCCCAATCCAAAGCAGGCTATTATTGGTTTAATAGAATGCGATATGAACAACAACATGGGAATTGTTTACATCAGTCCCAATTTCTCCATGTTGATAAAAGATTTTAGCAAGTATATTAAAATACTTGTTAAAACACAAGGATATGACAACTTCTCGGGAAACAATATCCAACTCGATATTGTCTTCATGGGAAGAACATCCAATAACATGAATCACAAATACAAAATAAATATAAACAACATAGTTGATTCATTGTCCTCTCATGGAGTGAGCTTTTTGCAGCCACAATCCATGATTCCGGCCTTAGAAAACACTGAATGGACTTTCAGTCTCAGACCTCCTTCTGAGATCAATGTCCCTACACAACATCACATGTTCATTGAACCAGATAATACTATCCACGTAAGGTTCTCTGAATATACAAGAGAAACTGTTTCAGATGATGAAACAGAATCCATAAAATCTGAACTGGACGCTCCTAGACATAGTGAACACTATTCTAGAGATAAGAATGAGCGCAGTTTTAGATAACCAAAACATGGATTATGTCTACATGGACCGTGACATAGCCCAGTACTTCACAGATAATGAGCTCCAAGCCCATTATGAACAGGACATTGAACATGGTAAGGAGCCCAAAGGCTACACACTTAAAAGAAACATTTTAGGGCATGTTATAGCCTATAAAAACAAAGAAACTATATCGGTTACAGAGATTTCTGAAATAACCGAAAACCAACAAATCTTGATGAACCCTGAAGCATCAGCTGCTTCCTCATCAATCCCTAGAGTGCACATGCCACCTGAATCATTCAACTTTAATGAAGGTTATCCCCCGAGGTATATATATATATATATATATATATATATATATATATATATAGAATAATGCTACGGTGCGCTGCCATCTTTTGGCAGCGCACCGTGAGCTGCCAATCTGGGCCGTTGGATCGCGATCCAACGGCCCAGCATACCCTTCCAAAACCCCCCCCCAACAGTCCGCCGCCCGCCCCTGCCGGCCGGCCGAGCCCCGCCGCGGCCCACGCAGCCGACCCCCGCCGGAGCCCGCCCGCCGGACCTCCCCAAGCCGTCGCCCCTCGCCGGCGGCCCCCTCCGCCACCGCAGATCCAGCCCCTCCCGCCCACTGCACCTGCCCGCCGCCCGCCCGGCCACCGCCCGGCCTGCCCCGCCGCCACCGCCATCCGCCACCACCCCCCGCCCCCGGCGGGTGTCGGCCGCGTGGGCCGCGGCGCGGGCTCGGCCGGCCGAGCAGGGGCGGGCGGCAGACCGTGGGGGGGGTTTTGGAAAAGTGATCTGGGCCGTTGGATCGCGATCCAACGGCCTCAGATTGGTAGCTCACGGTGCGCTGCCAAAAGATGGCATCGCACCGTAGCATTTATATATATATATATAGAGGGGTGCTACAGTGCGCTGCCATCTTTTGGCAGCGCACCGTGCGCTGCAAATCTGGACCGTTGGATCGCGATCCAACGGCCCGGATCGCCCTACAAAAAAATTTTTCTGCCGCCGCCGGTGTCCGTGCGGCCGATCTCCGCCGCGGCCCATCCGGCCGACCACCGCCGCGCCCGCCCGTCGGTACCCCTGGACCGCCCCAAGCCGCAGCCCCGTCGGCGGCGGCCCCTCCTCGGCTGGACAGCACCTCCGCCGCCTCAGATCCACCCTCCGCCCGCACCCGGCCCGCCCCCGGCCACGCCGCTCGCCACCGCCATCCGCCACCGCCCGCGGCGGGGGTGGTGGCGGATGGCGGTGGCGGGGGCGGTGGCGTCGGGGCGCAGGCCGGTGCGGGGCGGGAGGGGTGGATCTGAAGGCGGCGGAGGGGCTGTCCGGCCGAGGAGGGGGCCGCCGCCGACGGGGCTGCGGCTTGGGGCGGTCCAGGGGTACCGACGGGCGGGCGCGGCGGTGGTCGGCCGGATGGGCCGCGGCGGAGATCGGCCGCACGGACACCGGCGGGCGGCGGAGGGTGGGGGGTTTTTGGGAGGGTGCGCCGGGCCGTTGGATCGCGATCCAACGGTCCAGATTTGCAGCGCACGGTGCGCTGCCAAAAGATGGCAGCGCACAGTAGTAAATTTCTATATATATATATATATATATATATATATATTGTATAGGGGGCAGCCACTGTGCGCTACCCCTTTGGCAGCGTAGCTAACGCCGCCAAATATCAGCCGTGGATCTGATCCAACGGCCGATAGTCATTTCCCTCACACACCCCCTCCCCTCCTCTTCTTTCCCGGTCACCCCTCGGCCGCGGCCCTCCACCGCCCCTCGGCCTCCGGCCCTCCGCCGTCCCCTCGGCCTCAAGCCCTACGCCTCCTGCCCTCCTGCCTGACCGCCGGCCGCCGCACATAGCGCTCGCAGCTGCGGCCGGGCCCGCCCCCAACCGCAGCCACCTGCCACCACCACCCTCCCCCTAGCCTTCCTCGCCCCCGCCCACCGCCCCACCCGCCCCTGTTGCCGCGGACCCCCACCGCCCGCCCTTTCCGCCCTCGCCCGCCGGCGCCCTCAACTCCCGGCCGCCCCTTCCAACCGAGTCGCGCCCCTCGGCAGCTGTAGCGGCCCTCTCCTTACCACAGCGCCCCTCCTCCTCCTCCTCCCCCCAGTATTGCTGCACCGGCGACGGCATTGGCCGGCAGGGCTGCTGGCTGGTAGCGCACGGCCGGCGGCGAGGTCGCCGGCAGGCGGGTGGCGCGGCAAAGAAAATAGAGGAGAAGAAAAGGTAGGGTAGTTTCGCAATAAAAATTTAACTCGCTCCCGACTCGTTTCAATAATTAGAAATATATTACGAAAAATATAAAAAATATAATAAAATACCCCTCGCCCAGACGCCGCCCCGCAGCCCGCCCCGGCTCCCGTCACCGCCCCTCGACCCCCGCCCCCGCCCCACGCCCCACGCCACCGCCCCGCCCCCCGCCCCACGCCACCGCCCCCGCCCCCGCCCCCGCCCCCGCCCCGGCCCCGCCCCATGCCCCTGCCCCCGCCCCGCCCCACGCCACCACCACCTGCCCCCCGCCACCACCCTCCGCCACCATCCCCCTCGCCTCCTCCAAGCAACGCAAAGAAAAGTGAATTGACTTGTCTAATAACACCGGTCACAACAAAAGTCTTTCCCCCAGCCGGCATGGGTCCACTCTAAAGTCCGAATCGTCATCTAGCTGACGACCGCTTGGACCCATAAATTTCCAATCGGCAGTTACACGTGTCGTCGAAACGTTCCCATGGAAGCTGCTAGCTAGGAATAAAATGATGTCAAGATACACTTGAGACTCATGAGCAGGAGAATTAGAGCAACAAATATGGCTGAGAACTCCTCAAATCAGCCCTTCGATTGGTCCCAATTCCTCTACTTCAGCGAAGAGTCCGGCGACGGCTCGATGTCCCCGGTCGACGCTGGTGGTCAACCGGAAGCTCCGGCCTTAATCTTTGGCAATAATCAAGTTGGTGATGTTAATGATCAGGTCTCGGACATGATGACCAACATGAATATGTAAGTTTTGTTGTACTAATTTGTTCATTATTTTTGTATAGATACGTCCTTGCGATTGTAAGATATATGTGCCAACTCTAGATTGTTATGAACGAATTTTCATATATACGTGTAGGGAAGGAAGCAGATCATCGGAAATGAAGTTGGATGATCAGAGAAAGAGGGTAGCATTTAGAACAAGAACAGAAATGGATGTGTTGGATGATGGATTCAGATGGAGAAAGTATGGAAAGAAGCAAGTTAAGAACAGCCCCAACCCCAGGTGATCATCTCAGTTTTTGGGTTTTTTCTTTCATTTATTCAGATTATTAGTACATCAATTAGTTGCCATTTCATGCTCAATGGAAACTAATTATAATATTAAACTAGTCATGTATTCCACAGCTTTATTTGTCTTGAGACGGTTATATAGTTCGTTACAACAATTATATATATATATATATATATATATATATATGTTTTTAATTAATTAAATTCCTGTTTCTTGTTAAATATTAGCTTCAGATGATCAGTAAGTTTATATATTGCCATCATAAAATTAAAGCAAGGGTAAACAGTAAGGATAATAAGACAACCATCGTTCTGTTATGTGTTTATGTTTATGAAAGTAGTTCTGATGCACAGCGATCACTTTAATCACTCTTCAGCTAAATTCCAAATGCATTTCAATTGGCTGCATCTCATGAGGAAATAACCCTTTATTTAGCATGTAATTAATTCATAAAATATGTAATCTTACAAATTAGCTAACTACTATCAAAACGATGAGTTAATCTAATTGGTCGACCTAATTGACAGAACAATATTAATCTGATATTAGTTGAGTTGCAGGAACTACTACAGGTGTTCCACTCATGGGTGTCCGGTGAAGAAGAGGGTGGAGAGAGACGCTAGGGACGGCAGGTACGTGATCACCACCTATGAAGGCATGCACAACCATGAAAGCCCCACCGTCGACTCCCCGTCATGGCCGATCGCCGGACCAACTTCTCCGGCTCCGGCGAGCTCTCATTCATGGACGACGTCGACGTCGGGTCATCCTGCACATTACTCAAACAGCTAGCTGCTGGCTAATTTGTGAGTCTTATATGATTAAATTGCAATCAAACATTAATATATGTACTTCGTATGTACGTATAACTGATCACCTGGTTCATACATTGTTTAATTATTATCATGCATGTATGATACCAACGTAATTTCTTGAAATAATTAAATAACTAAATTAGGTCTAATTGTCATTGATGAAAATCAAAGTTGGCCAGTTGGATGAATTATAGCATAATTTGTAATTATAATTATATTAGTGTCATTAGAATTACCGGATAACCTTATACGTACATGTAACGAATGCGACTGAGCTTTGGCCAAAATTTTGATTTGGATGTGGCTTGAATTTTCCGTCGCAAATTCAGAACACGAGTTACTGAATTGTCCTTTTTAATTTGTAGACGAAGCTCAAAGTCATTCTATCATGCGTCCATGGGAACGCATTTTTTCCCATGCGATCTTTTCCAAAGTAACACCGGATTACTTTGTTTAAAAATAAAAGTAACGCTAAATTTTACGGAGAAATTCACAATTTAAGAACATCCTTGTTAAAGTATTGGACATCGTGAATTTGTAGTGTTTTCGGTCTTAACTACCCATCGAGATTGAGATTAAGCAATAGTTATTGTAAGTTATAATTAGACGTCACTTTGAGATACACTTAAAAGCCCGTAAAAGTTTTATTATAAAAAAATTAACAAAATATGGGAAATATATTTATTAATGTTCACCAATATTAAAATAGAATCAAATAAAATTTAACAAATTTCCCCCTCATTTTACTTGAATGTTCGGGTTGTTATACAATAATTAATGGCTCCCCTTCCTCATAATTTGTATTTTGCACACTTTATCAAATACTCTCAAGCTAATCAATTTGAATTGAACTTATTAATCCATGAATTTCATATTCGCATTAATTATTCTTAGAATTAATGTATCTTAAAAGGACCTCATTTATGTTATTTATTGTACAGTCTATGCTATATATTATGTCGTTAATAAAGATAAAAATTCACTATAATTTACCATGTGACCTTTAATAAGTATTTACTTCACATTGAAAACAAAATCACAAATAGTTATCATTTCTCCTAAAGGTTTGTATGAGTGGCATGAAAACGATATACAATACATGAATTTTTTAGTTAATATTTACAAAGAATTAGTTATAATGTAAATATGAGATACAAAATTCTTTCGTAAATAACTTTTTATATTTTGGTATTTTTAATAAGAAATTTGTTGTGATGAAAATGTCACCTCTTCTAATTAGTTACGGATCGAATCACCACAAATCCATCGATCCGAATATTTTCGAGTATATTATAATTTGAAAACTCCAAACACAATTTTGATTTGGATCGGATATAACTGAATCGAATTCGTGAATATTGAATATATGAATGTATCCCTATACGAGCTACACATGTAATTTGAAATATTGTAGTGTGTCCCATAAAATGATATTTATATACATTGAAAATATAATGCATATGAAGGAGGTCAATAAAATTTTATTTTATTTTTTTTACATTATTATAACCTACTTTTAGATTTTTTAAAAAATGCTCTAATTAATGAAAATTTTGAAATTAATTTTCATTATAATTACTTTGATAATTAAGATTAAATGATTAGAAACAAATTTAAAATTTTATAACTACTTTTATTATTAATTCTTCTATATATATTTGTGAATTTTAACTAATACGACCAACCGAATTACTCTAAATATAAAATATAGTTCATATAGGTTATGTGAGCCTAGATAGTTTATATCCAAATTAATCTAGATCGTCCGATTACAAGAGATGGTCCAAATTAAATCAAATTAAAAAATTAAAAGACCTCATGTTTTTGCTAGCCGCCCAACGGCAGGAACCGATCACCATCGATCGGGTTGCCCGACTTCTAGTTAGACTTAGTCAACGGTGGTTAGAACTCGCCAATAACCAAAAGATTTAACTATGACAATTGTGGCAATTGCCAGACCCAACCAGCCAGCTACCTGGCTCACAAGAGAGGGTTTTCGATAATGTTTTTAAAGATAAAATTAGTGAGGGTCATCCTTGTATTAGATGACCTGATTATTTTACTTATATATATAAAGACGCTTAATTAATTAATTAATCAACAACCAAACTAAACTAAGCGTCGCCAAATAAAATAAAAAACCACGATGATTAAAACCCGAGCCGGCACAACCCCTCCGGTTCGGCTCGACGAACCGGGCCGGGTTCCAGTCGTCGTCTTCTTCTCCGGCGATCCCCCTTCCCCACCGAGCGCCATTGCCGACCTCCGGTTCTGCGATCCCCAACTTCGCCCTCACTCCCAACCCTTCGAAGCCTCAAGATCTTGTTGCCGGTGTTCTTCGATTCAAGATTCCCCCAAAAATAGTTGCGAATTTGAAGCAGTTTGTTGAGAATTTGATGGTGTTTGATCGGGAATTAGGGTTTTGGAGAGGTTAGGGTTGAGAGGATGATGTTCTGGAGAGAGCGGGAGAGAGAGAGCAAAGATCTTTATGGGGGGCCTCCTTGTGGGCAGGTTCGGGTTCTTGTTGTTGGAGACTCCGGTATGGTAATTCCTTCCCCTTTTTTCTCAGTTTTGTTGGATGTATCAATGTTCTTGTTGGTGGAATTTGTAGGTTTTTTGATGATCTGTGTTGTGGGGAATGTTTGATTGTTTGATGGCTTAGCGCCGGTTTATTATCGTCGGAGATTTACATGATAGTGTTGATGTCTATATGTTTTTGTTGTTGGCTGTCTAAATTTTCTGAGCTTTAATCTGGGAAATGTTTGATTGATTGATAATTGAATGAATTAGCACCGCCCATGCATTATGTTCAGAAATGTATACACTGGTATTCGTGTTGTGCTTTTGCTATGGTAGGTGTTACGGTTTTGATTCATGGGCTGTCTGGATACCTAGGGTTTGTATATTGTTCTAGGTATACTCAGTCCATGAAAGGGTAGTCGGTGCTATCCTAGTGGTGAAACAATGTACAACTTGTCATTGTATATCATAGTTATAGTGACAATCAAACATGGATGCTAGGAGGTTGTCGAATTGCCTAGGAGTGCTATCGGGTCACAAAGAGTGTGTGCCGAGCATTGGCTAGGGTGTACCAAGTAAACTGTGTTTATTAGCTTCAAAGTTAACCTCAAAATATTGAGTACAAACTATCGGGTCACAAAGAGTGTGTGCCGAGCATTGGCTAGGGTGTACCAAGTAAACTGTGTTTATTAGCTTCAAAGTTAACCTCAAAATATTGAGTACAAATTACAAGTGTTGATCATGATTGAGTGTTGTTGGTTGGAGTTACTGAGCATGCCTAGGAGTGGTGATCAATCATACCAAGAAGTGGGTACCAGTAGCCGCACATGAAATTGTCGGCATTGCTAGGGGATGATTATCGAGCATGCGGAGAACTGGACTCAGACCATTACCGGGAGTGCTAGATGAGTGTTAGGCGATGACCGAGAGCTGAAAAGTGAAGTTCTAGAATTTGGTTGAGGTTTCATAGTTGGACTAAGAATCCTAGGATTACTAGTAACGGTTATGCGCATGGGCTAGCTGGTGCCCATGGGATTTCTTGGTGGACTTGGACTTGGTCGAGACTTCAGGTTGGAGGTGTTGAATGACTTGGAGAAGTGCTAAACTTAGACATCAAGGTTGAGTAGAGAAGGAGCCGAGAGGGAGTCTTGGTGGAGCCGGGATTAAACCATAATCCTATTGGGAGTCGGGTGTTGGGGTTTGAGGGTCCATGGCCTAGGGGTTCTTCCATGACCATTGAGTTCAACTAGGAATGTGTTAAACAACATGGGAGACGTGTTTCAAGTCTTGTTAGACTTTGAGAGGATGTTAGGAAGAGTTGGACATGGAGTGGACTCTTTCTTATTTGCCAATTTAGAGTTTGCAACGAAGTAGGAAGCGGTTTTTTATGGGATCATCACGAGAGAGGTGATCAATCATAAGAGAGGGAGGACATCTTTGAGTAGGAGAGTTGTCAACGTCTCTATTGTGAGAAGATGGCTAAATCAAGGAAGGAGGAGGAGGAAGTTGCCATGGTCAATTTTTTGGTGTAGGGATTGAAACTTCAAACTTTGAGGGATCTTCGGGGCTTGATTTAGGTACTCTTGTACATGTCTTTGTTACTGATTTTGATTCATGTTTGATTGAATTAAATTCATGTATTGGTTGTTCTCATTGGGGAGTTCAACTAGGGGTGTGTAGTTGTAAAGATTGCTAGTTAGAGGGGTGATCCGGGTGAGTTCTTTTGTGAACGAGTAGCATTGACGCAAGGCCTAGTGGGGCTGTCCATAAGGTCGAGCGAGTGCTTGAGAAGATTTGAGTGCTTGTATTCCTTATATTATTGTGTTAATATAAGGTTAGGAGTAGTTCTCGTAGATCTGCGTGATTGCATATTGTTTGTCGCGATTAGGCAAAGAACTTTATTACCGGGTCGTGGTCGAAGTTTATAACGTAACTAGTTATAAGGACTAGTTATCGAAATGAGCAAGGGCAGAAGCCGACACAGTCGAGCACTAGAATTGGTGTTTGGTGACTAGGAGGGTTGCTACTTGGTTCTCGGGACAGCTAATTGGTAGGGAGTACTGATAAGCGAGAATACTGTATCGGGTATGCTTGTGTGTGATCAAGAACGACTGATTGAGCAAGGTGTATACAATGGTACGAGATTAACCCCAATTGAAGCTTCTGTTTAGGTGCTGATTTCCTGGTCGAGAGTAGTGTGGTACGCTGGGTGCAGAGGTTGCAAAGGAATTATGTAGGAGTAGAAAGCAGTGATCGGTAGAATTGATTATTGGTTATCGGTATTGCTGGTAATTGAATATTGGTAGGGGGTGATTGCTGCTGTTTGTAGTGCCGAGTGTTGGAACTGAACTGAATTAGGATATTGAGGTTTTGATTGGTTTTGGTGATCGGTTAACCTCTAGATTGTGCTAGTGACCGAGTACTAAGAATACTATTTGGGAGTTGCTTTTGGGAGTTTATCCTTTATTGCGTAACTAATGTTCTCGGGGGTGAGAATACGCCACATAAGAGAGGATTTAGGGCGGAAAATTTTACCCTAGAATCGACCCTGTGACAGTAGGTTGGCTGGTTTTGATACAATGTTGGATGTTTGTTATAGTATTTAGGGTTAGGTTGACTTGACATGGTTTGGAATTATATGAGTCAAGTCATGCAATAGGAATGTTTATGACTTGGCACAGTGGTGATATATACATGTTCTTGTCATCATCTTTCTTCATAGTCTGCTGACCTATATTATATTGATTGACTATTAAATTGCTTAGAGTCTGTTGATGGTGTTTAGAGATATATATTGTGATAGTGGTTTGCTGGTTTTGTTATAATTTGCAGGGGCAGGGGAGCTATTTGACTTGGTTTGGAGTTATATGAGTTAAGGAAGAGTAGTCTAGATTTTTTACTTAGTTTAGTGGTAATGTATATATGTTCTTGTCATTAAATTTCTTAGTTTTTGATGATCTATATTGTGGGAATTGTTTCATTGATTGAGCGTCAAATGGATTGTCTTGAATACGTTATTCTCAGAAATACAGTTATTTTGGTGATTAGCATAATACTTCCGCAGGAGCCTTTGTTTCTGAATTTGATACAAGAAATTGTAGTTTGCTGGATAAGGTAGATTATAGTCTTTGTTTGACGTCGCACAAGTCAAGTCATGAGCTAGAATTTTAACCTTAGGTAGTCAATGACAAGCACTCAGTTATATGTTCTTAAACAAATATGTCAAATGTTGTTGACTTAAACTTCTTGAGAATGTATTTGTAAAGAATGGATTTTCCTCTTTTTATTAGGTGAATTCTTAGAAAATAGTGGGCCAAGTAAATTTTCTGTGGAAATTCAGAGCAGCATTTCTACTTTAATTTGTTGTAACTTCATTTTACATCAAATAGACTGTACATTGCAGTGATTTTGAGTATCGTTGCTCCAGAGAATATTTTACCTGTCAATAAGTTGCATCGTTATCCTCCCTATGAAATTTAACCCTCATGTTGTACCGAGTTTCAAATATATGACTCAATGTTGTGCCTCATTTTTAGGCGTGGGGAAGACATCACTTGTACATTTGATTATTAAAGGTTCTGCTATTACTAGTCCTCCGCAAACAGTGGGTTGTGCAGTCAGTGTTAAGGTTCAAGATGTTTTTACCTTCCTTTATTCCTTTCTTCCATGTGTATATCAGACTTATTTTTTGACCCCTCATCTTTATTCTCATTAATCAGCACACCTCCTATTGGAACTCAGGAAGCTCTTCTAACAGCAGTGGCAGGGGTGATCCTAAAAGAGACTTCTTTGTTGAATTATGGGATGTCTCAGGACATGAGCGTTATAGAGATTGTAGATCTCTGTTTTACTCTCAGATAAATGGTACGAGCATTATAGTTGTTGCTTTACTTACTTTCTTATTTGTGTTTTCTTTTCCACCATCTATTTTTATTGGGTTTTTGCAAATCTTAATTAAAATGCTGAATAAAGAAAGAGAAGCTGAGTTTTCTTGGCTAAAATTTATGTGAAGGTGTGATTTTTGTTCATGATCTTTCACAAAGAAGAACAAAAGCAAGCCTGCAAAAGTGGGCGGCGGAAATTGCAGCAACAGGGTCATTTTCAGCTCCCTTGGGATCAGGTGGGCCTGGTGGACTTCCAGTACCATACCTTGTGGTTGGTAATAAAGCTGATGTTGCTGCCAAGGAGGGTACACGAGGAAGCAATGGGAACCTTGTTGATGTTGCTCGCCAGTGGGTTGAGAAACAGGGTCTTCTTCCTTCCACTGAAGAACTTCCTCTGACAGAAAGCTTTCCTGGAAATAATGGGCTTAATTCAGTACGGATTCCATCTTTACATCTTTCACTTAAAAGAGTGCAGTTAAATTCTATATATGAATGGTGCTGTACTTAAGGATCTATTTGAAAATAGTTTTCTAATAGGCTTTGAATTTGGATAATGAATTGTCATCAGCTCAAATTATTTAATATCTTTTTTGACTTTTTGGTTGAGGTAATTTGATGTCTGAATAGGCTATTAGGCAGTTTTTTTAATTTAAATTAGTATGGCTCTGACAGGATCATTTTTTATTCTCCCATAGTTTGAGTGATTACAAGAATATTACCCCAAAAAAGAAAAGAAAAGAAAAGACAAGATATCAAATTGATTGCAGCAACGATAACCCATTTATCAAATTATAAGTAAATAAGCCCATAAGTGCACTGCATCAATGTACCTACGTCAAAGGTCTTTATGTGACTCCCAAACTATTAAACAAAACTGCTCAAACTATCCTTCATGGGAATGCTATTCACCATTTTTCGTATTTTAATACTGGTATGTGCCAGTATTATGCATTTTCATCTTTGTGGCCTCACTGGTTGTGATTTAATGTCTCATAGTTATTACCTAATTTATTTTTGGACATACCAGTCTGTGCATATTTAGCTGGTCATTTGCAATCTTGTTGATTTCTGGAGTGGCATTGCGGCTAACAAGTACTTCAAATGTAACTCCTCTCTGCATATAATTTTAAACTGTAATGGTAGTACAGAATTTCAGCTGTCATTGACATACATGATGAATGTACAGTTTCAAATTTTCAGTGTACTTTTTAGTTGTTAATTGTCAGCAGTTGTCATATGAGAAGTCCTATGTCGACCAACATGCCTTACTGTTGATATGTTGACTTGGTTCTTTAATATCTGATAATATTGTTTAATTGACAGGCAGCCAAAGAAGCGAGGTTTGACAAAGAAGCACTGATGAAGTTTTTCCATATGGTATGATTCCATTTGTCTAAGCTACTATTGTCCCTGCAAAACATGTGCACTGTATGATTTTCACTGGGGATGGTTTCAGCTGATCCGAAGGAGATATTTTTCTGACGAACTGCCAATTCCAAGTCAGTGGTCTTTGACACCAAGCCAGCAGCCCACGTCAGGAGACAACTTACTTGATGATGATCGATACTACAACACTCCTAGGTTAGTTTTCTGTAGATAGCTGAAATTCTGTTGCTCTTTTACATTGTTTGCTTAAAAATGATAATATTCACTTTTTAATCCACAGTTTAGAATGAAAAAAAAACTGTTTAATACGCTTGACTGAATAAGATGCTTCAGATGTTTTCCATTCAAAACTCATTATTAGAAGGAATATACAATGGAAATTGGTAACAATTTTTAAACTCATTGTAGTTTATAAATACAAAGTTTATTACACGTAAGAATTTTGATGCCTTGTCTCTTTTTTTTTTGCATCATATCTTTTATGTTAGATCGAAATATGGAGTTTGACTTCTAGAGCAAAAACCAAGCTTACTTGCCTTAAAAGTAGATGCTTGTACATGTATATATGGGGATCTTGGTTCAGGTCTTGGTTTCCCATTTTCTTAGTTCAAACAAGAATGCAGTTTGGTATTTTAACACTTTAAAGTCCCCCCATTGGCTTGTGTTTGTTCTGAAAAATAAATATTCTGCTATTTTGCTTTGGCAACAAATCATAAGTTTTTGAGAGAGATGCCTATTTCTGATGTGAATGCTGCTTTGATAATTCTACTTGTTTTTCTCGTAATTTCAACGATTCTAATTATTTCCACAAAGACTCTTAACAATTTCTTCAAAATGTGTCAGCATCGGTGACCCACACAACTACGCTACGCTGCCTCCCCTTCCAGCGCAAAGGAACCTCACACCTCCACCAACTCTTTATCCTCAACAGCCAATGTCTTCCACGTTGCCTAATGAGCCATCTAGGAATCTTCCAAGGTTTATTAGCACAACCACCTCAATGGAATATGGCAGCACAAAATTTAGACGTTCAGATATAAATGTGTGAACTCTGCTTAGCATTGAAAAGTGAAAATATAGAGGCAATTGGACTGATCCTTTTTGTGCATTCATTTTCCCCCTCTTGCTGATGCTTTAGTTATCTACTGGCTTTTTGTACTGGCATTGCCGGTTTTCCTGCATCATCTATATCGATACAGGATCTGTGAATATTGTTTTGGTCGGTAAAAACAAAGTGCCTATTTTTTAGCAATACCTTTTGGTGCAACTTAGAAAAGCTAGCTGATATTGTGGGGTTTTAATTGGTACTCGTGGATTCTAACAGGAACAAGTTGTGGAAGATGAGAATGCTTTGATATCAATTTATTGATGTTCTTTGTATACAAGTGAATACATTTATAATATGCTACAATGCAACACGAGTACAAGTATATTTTTTTGAAGTTCGCATAATAGCACCTTAATTACAAGTAATAGGGTATTTTACAGAAAGTGTCGCAGAAAAGGAAAATGAGATGGAATGAGATATGAGTTTTTTGTAGTCTCGACTATGATAGCTCGGTGAATGACTGGGCATCTCTTGCAACTTTAATGAAAACATCTTCCAAGGTTGTATCGGCCAATCCCCAGGCATAAACTGTAAACCTTTCCTTTGCACTCTCAACTTCTTGGAAAACATTTGCAACTCTTACATCCTGCTTCGACAGTTCAAATTTTTGAGTTCCAGAGATATGGTACACTTTGTTCGCCTGCGGAGACAATCGACGTGCTAAGCTTTCGACCTCTTTCTCCTTGTCTGCAGCAGTTGTCATGGTAAAGATATAGGATCCTCCATATCTAGCCTTCAACTGGTACCACACAGTGAAGTAGGTTATAATTTCAGCCGCAGTTGGAAGTGCTATTGCCATAAGATGGCTTTAATGCAAAGATAAAAATCACCTCTTTAGGATCGCCTATGCACTGGAGACTGCCATCAACGAAAATTCCCAAGCGGTCGCAGAGAACTTCTGCCTCTTCCATGGAATGTGCTGTACAAAAGTACAAGTTAAAGGGAAATAAGAACCAAACTACTGATCATAACTGAACAAACTCTATTAACTTGAAGTTATAATGTAGAAACAAATAGTAAGCTGGATTATGGTTAACCATAAACCAAAGAGGAAGAGAGTTTACTCGTAAGAATAATTGCACGGTTTCTCTTTGCTTTCCTCACGACATTCCACAAGTTGTTTCTCGATGCCGGATCTAATCCAGTACTGGGCTCATCCATGTAGACAACCTACGGAAAGAATGATGATGAATAACTTGTAGTGAAACTGTGTAGAAACCTGTTTTGTGAAAGAGTTACAAACAAGGCGTACTTTAGGGTCACCAATCAATGATATGGCAACACTCAGTCTTCTCTTCATCCCACCACTATATTTTCCAGCTTTCTTATCAGCCACCCCTCCGTGAAACAGGTTTACGCTCTTCAAAGATTCCTCCACAGCCTACAACAATAAGGAAGCCATAGTACACACATTTTTCATTGTATGTTCAAATGCATGTTTGGTCTTGCGACCATTCATGATAGTAGGGCAACTATATATTCCGAAATTTACTTGTACTTTCGTGGGCATATAAGGTGCAGTAATAGGAAATGAGGATGCACATAAAGATGGGTCACAAATGAAGTTTGTCGATACTGCATAGATCTTCTTTCTGATGGATGCTCTTTTGATGGAAGAAAGTAATTGTGGTCAACAACTATATAATATGCCATAATTTTACCTTTATTTGTATTAAAACAACTTATTTTTCGAATACCGTGGTTCATTTAAGGAAAACTTAAGGCCTATGATAAAAAAGAACGGATGGAAATCCAGGAAAGTTTGACTTACTTGTGCAAGAGCAGAACCTTTCAGATTTTTTAATCGACCATAAAATAACAAGTGCTCTTTCCCAGTCAATGTCTCCCAGAGCAAGCTGTAAGTTTAGACAAATCAAGAGTAATACTGGATACAGCAATTCATATAGAAGAATTTGAGAGATACAATATAATTCGTAGCGTCAACTCAAAGCTTTCTACTTGAAATGAAAACATTAGCTCTGACTCACTCATGCTGAGGACACACACCCATGCTAGTATATATTTTGTCCATATCAGACTGTATGTCCTGTCCTCGAACATAAGCTGTTCCCGAGGTGGGACTTATAAGCCCAATCATCTGCACAAATAGGAAAATTACAGTTTTTTTCTACACCACCACAAGAATGTGAAGTACATCGGACAATATGACTAAATGCTTAACAACATACCATGTTAATAAAAGAGGTTTTTCCAGCACCGTTTGGACCAAGCATCCCAAAGCACTCCCCTTGGGGCAAAGCAAGGTGTAGCCCTCGAACGGCAAACTTTTCAGGGTTCCCATCCTTTCCAGGATAAACTTTTTCAGATTGTCACAAAGGATGGCATGATTACTCCTAGGATCCAATAATAGTTGTTGTACCACTTTTCTCTGTAAAAAATACAAAAAGGAAAGGTTGAATGTCCAAACTTCGTCCTTAAATTGGCATGTTTGATTAATAACAAAGGAAGACATTAAAAAATTTAGTTTTAAATCTCCTACTTAAAAAACATGTAAGATGGATACTATCATCTAGTGTAAAGCAAACAACAACGTCAAGAGCATGAACTGTGTCAATTATTTTTTTAGTTGCTAATTTGTATTTCAAAATTAATAATTTTAAATTGATACCTCTTGAGCAACATCAGGTTTGTCCATCTCTATAGAAACTCTGGAATCCTGCCTTTGCAGGCTTGGTTTCCGAAAAGAACGTGATCTATTCTTTTGAAAGTGTGGCAGGAAAAAGAGTGGATGTCTTCTGATTCCACTACCTAGTGAGGCCACTTGATCCATATAATAAGCAACAGATATCAAAAGGATCCATTCCACAAACATTATAATGAATACTTCTTTCATTCCATTATTACTGTCATTCAGATCTTTCCACCGCATTCCAGAAGTAGCCATATAACTTCCAGTAAATGCATATTGTGAAAACTCATACAAACCACGGTATAAAGAAAAGCTGGGAATGATTTCCATGATGACCACCCATCCTCCTACAAAACAAGAAAAAGATGAAAATGGCATGCGGATATAAGATCCTTTTCTAGAACATCAACAAAAAGAAATAATCTTCATGCATATTACTTCTAAAAGATTATAAAGATGTAATCAGCTTACTTGAAAAAGATGCGTCTTCCACAAAAAACCGAAAAAGAAACTCTCCCAGAAGCCCTGATCCAAAAACCCATACATACCCTACCACTGGCATGCAAAAAAAAAAGGATTCTGCGTGAGTCTGTGAGTGGAAGAGCAATCCACTCATCTTGTAATGCAAATGGTGATATATAGTGTTTAAAGGTCATCTACCACTAAGCTGCAACAGCCGTAAGGAACAAAAATCAATAAATAGAAGGTGATGCACTATACTGCCATACTGTAGTTAAAGATATTATTGATTACTACCCCCAAAATCGAACCATTTACCTAGACATGGATGTCCTCTACATGTATATGGAAGCTATCTCATGAAATTTCTGCCGTCTATTTTCCAGAACTAACACTCATTTATCTATTAGATTCGCAAAGATTATACTGTACCAGTAGCAGTTTTAACATGTGAGAACCCAGCTGCAGCAAAGAATGCAAGTGAAATCTGCAAATTTATGTAAATGAAATAAAATACAAATTGGATGGCGTAGTCATTTAACGTGAAGAATTTCAGCCCTGAGAAAGCAAACAAATTTATTAGATTTGACCACAAAAACAACAAAAAATATTAAGAAAAATGTGTTCTTGCGTATTAATATTACCTATAAGAGAACCAAAAACCACAAATACTATCATATACAGTGATGATATGGCAAGAAAATAGGCATAAGATATTAGCCAATATGGACCATCTCCAAGTCCATGCATTTTCATCATAATCCGAAGATTCCGTTGCTTTTCATACACAAGACTTGTAAGCACAACCTAATTCACAAAGAAGAGGCTAACCTAAGATTAGTGATCCTCAGGTCATTCAGATAAATTCTGCAAATAAGTCTGACATACTATTGGCCCTTTAAAATGAGCATGAATGTACAAGACAAATTATGAAATGTGTGGAAAACTTCTTACTGGGAAGAGCTGCAGGACAACCCATGTAAAAAGAGCGGTCCAAGCAAAGAAGCAAAGTCCAAGTTAAGCTTCGTTTCTGGTTTAGGCATTTCTTTGATAAAGTCAATTTGCACCTTCATGGCAGCACCTCTCAAGAAGTTGAGGAATGCATTTGATGCCTATTAACAAAAGTAAATCAGATCCAAAAATCGAAAGAGTACTCTTATGGAACTTTAATCTTTCATTGATAGCCATTACCTTATTTATGCAAAATGATGGTTACATCATGTCTTAACAAGTAGTAATGATGACCACATAAACATGCACAGGTGTATGTGCTAATAGTAGGCTAAATTTTTTTTCACCATTTACAAATGCAGAGGTGGGCGTAAGTGCATGAGGAAGCAGATGAGAATAGAACATAAACACAGGCAAGCCGTACTCATAATAGTTATATGAGAGACATTAAAGCATACCACATTCAGTGATCGTGGCACTCGAACCAAATCAATAGGCCTGTTCCCAGAGTCATCCTTATAGCTTGCATTATACCAAATGCTCACGTTAAAAAGATTTGGGTTTGTGTTGAGGAAATCATAAGCTGAAAAAAGAAAAACAGCTTAACAGCACTGGAAGGAAATCTACGACTCAATATAATTTAGGAAGTCATTCATGTGAAGAAACCAACCTGCTGTGACTTCATTTATCTTTCTTTCGGCATTCCCACCTCTGTAACCCTTGAATAAATCATCATTCACTATGGAAGAATTTTCTCGCCACAAGGGAAAACCTTGCACACATCTAACCTCTGCTTCCAAATTAAAGACAAAGAATATAGTAATATGGCAAACATATATTTGCTAACTTACAATCATAGTTAGAAATTTAATTGACATACAAATTAAAGTTTCACAATTCCTATAAATGATAGCTCGGAATAATACTCGATGGTTCATTCCCAAACCACTCAGATTTTACTCTAAATTAGGGTACAACCTACAAGCACCAACAGCTTCACGTAGAACATGACAGTTTTATAAGTTGTTTTCCATTGATATGAGTAAGAGAACATTTCGTCCAATACAAAAATAAACTATGTTTGGCATAAGTTAAATAAAACACCTTACTCAATGTAGACAACAAAAATTGCTATCAATTTAGTAATTTAAAACTTCTTTTCAAGCTATATCATTTATGGCCATTGTACGCGTAATGACTTGGCCCAAGTGCAACATGATGGGCCTAGTCATTTCTTTAAAACTAGTTAAATAAAGTTGAAGATCATCAGCACATCCCCACTATTACACAGGATTGTACCATATTTATTTGGGGGATCTTATAATATGGCAGTTTACAAACAAAACATAATATCTATCCAACAAGAAAATGAGCTTGATCACTATAACAAACAATGTAGCATAAATGATGGAAACCGCATAGAACATGTTTTTTTCTCTCATATATCCGTACACAACATGATAAAGAAAGGGATGTCTTTCATTCACATGCAAGAGAAATGATACCTTGGTTAAGTGTAATACTGGCTATGGAAAATGGTATGTCAAAAGTGAAATTTGGTGGGCACTGAGACTGAAGAATGTATATTGGCCTATTTGATAGAAATGCAGGATCAATGTAATTTACCAAACGAGGCTCTGTGTCTGATCCCTATCAAAGTTCCAGATTATCCAGTATTAGCTAGTTGTCCTTACAATGATGAGAAACAAAAATGACAAAGATAACTTAAGCTGAAGATAATGCTCAAAAGCTTACAGGAACAACACCAGATAGGATGCTCAAATAATCAGAAGAATCTGGAAAAGAGATTTGAGGGAAAAGATTCTGGCCAAATCCTGCCAATTGAAGTAAATTGGAGCCACATTAATTTCAAAGAAGAAATCCTACTATTAAGAAAATATGCCTAATCGTTAATAACTTGCATACTCTCAGCGAGGGATTGATTAGCCCCCGTAAAATACACAGTTGCTGGGCACGACTGTGTGCTCCTGCATGAATCATCAGGCAAGTCTGTTGAAGAAAATATATCATTCCTTGTTGCACGATATTCAGGACGTGGTATTTGCAGGAAAGCTGGCCATTCAGGAGGTCTAGGTATAGGGCAAGTAATCACTTGATCGAGTGTAGAATATTCAATGCCACAAACTCTCTCACATGTACCATCACCATTTCGGTCAACACAAGAACAACCACATCGGTTTTCTGGATTGTCTAGCTCAATATTGACCAGAGTTTGGATAATAACCAGCAAAATGCATAGTACGAACGGAAAGAGTATAAGCCTAATATTCGTCTTCATGTTACGTTTCTGCAACGCCAAATAATATGACTTTTATCAAAACATAATTCTATCAGTTGCGTCCACATGAAAAATTAAGTTGAATTTCCGAGTTTTTAATATTGAAACTACATTTCAAAGCTAATTCACTGATGTATACAAACAAATTTATTGTTTTAGAAATGAACGGATAGTGTCATACTGATCATAAGTTAATGACACTGCATGGTCTAGTAAAACAAACTACAAAAATTAAGAATGGCATTCACCAGTTTTAATCAAGAAACGTAAATATACCACATCCATCACCACCAAAGTTCACAAATATACAAATAAGCAAGACACCTCCACAGAGTTTTTACCACGCACATACCCACGGTCAAACCGAGAACACCGTTGATCAAGTTCTTATCACCCTACTCGACTATGACAGCCAAGACCACTGCTTTTTCACAATCACTCATCAAAAACTGAAAACCCAATCGCCAAAATCTCAGCAATGCAATCAAACAAGAAGCGGGCAGAAAGTAGGAAACGCAGACCTGAAAAGTGAGGTTCTTCCTCAGCAAAGCATCCGCCTGCTTCCAGAAGCTCGGCGGCGCAGTCGCCGTCGCCGGCGAGGCCTCCATCGCCCCTTTCTCGAGACCCCTTTACTCCTCCCACTCCCCCAAGGAGAGAGGTTGGAGTGTTCAAAGAGTCGACCGAAGGTGACAAGGAATGGCTTCCCGCCATGGAT
Source organism: Piper betle (assembly GCA_033002965.1). Classification (NCBI taxonomy): domain Eukaryota; kingdom Viridiplantae; phylum Streptophyta; class Magnoliopsida; order Piperales; family Piperaceae; genus Piper; species Piper betle. Next base: position 18,840 of record JAURVB010007867.1, on the reverse strand, counting down.
CCCACTAAGTTGTTGACCACGGCGCGTAGAAAATGACTCTTTTATCCTTTTCTTTAAAAAAAATTATTAAAAAGAATATCATTTTGCCTATACTATATATCATGAAAAATTTGTAAATTAAAGATTTTATAATTTTATATTTTATAAAAATTTGTTATATTTTATATAAAAAATTTCTCCTAAGCTGGCCACAGGTATTTGTGTATGTTTACTACGAGATTGGACGTACATAGGGATGCACACAAAGTCCTCACCTCTTAATGATATTGACTCATACGTCCTCATATATGTCTATTTTCACAGGTCAAGTACGCCCATGAATCAGAGCGGTAATATCTACCATAGGTGTATGTAAATTTTGTTTCAAAAATATATGTATATTAGAAAAAATTTGATAAATGATAATGCCAACAATCAATGAGTTAATTTGAGTTAAAGACCTTTAAGAAAAGCCAAGTCCGAAAGTCCTTTTAACTTGACTCATGCATGAAACATGCAGGGAACAATTTAAATAATTCATATAAATAACACGCATTTCATAACATAAATAGTGTGATGTGCATATAGCAAAATTAACTCTACTCACACTAATTCTCAACATAACTTGCTAATTTGAAAGGAAAAAATATTAAAATATTAGAAATATTCTTAATTTAGGGCTGGAAACTTTGAGCTTATAAAAATTATTTTCAAACGTGCAAAAAAAAAGAACCAATAAAATGAAGTCAACACCCTACCTAATATTGGAAAATTTAATATCTCATGAACTTGTGCCATTGCATGATGCTGTGACCTATTCTTGCATTGCTTGTAAAACAGTATTTCATGATTAAATACAAGCTGCAGCTCAGGCCAAATATGCTGTAAGCAAGAACATGATGTGGGCATGTAGCTCATCCATGCCCAACATTCTAAGAGTTTCAACTATATTACAAATCAATATGAGAGGATGATAATCTTAACAAACCCCTACTTGTATTTCTGGCCATAAATTAAGTTATTCAACTCTTTTGTATCCTTCATCTTCATTACTGAAGTCATGTGAAAGTGCTAGGAAGCATCTCCAAGAGGCTTTTGTCAATCCCAATTGAGGAGCTGAAAATGATGCATTGTTGAAACTCATACTGAAACTCACTTGATCTTGACATGGGCCTTTGTCTGCTCATTGATAATTCTTAAGTTTGTCTGACCTTGTTAATCAACCTATTTGATTAAGGGGTGCAGATGGCTTCCTTGGAAGTTGTTGATGTCCGAGACGCTACAAATGAAAGAAGCTGGAAAACCCATTTGAGAAGAAACCTCAAAGACTAAGTTCATGAAATATTCTTGAAGTAAACATGAAGTTTCTTTAGGATCTGCTCCCTCTACTTGGACACTCCTTTTGCCTCATTCAAATCCAAAATGACTCGGCTAATTAAGAACTAATGGAGATCAATTATACAAACAACATTGATGGTCCTAATAAATTTAGTAGTTTTTGTTTTAATGAGCTAGGCTTATATGTTACTTGTTCATGAAAATAGTATATGGTTATAGATAGACAATGGTATGTACTATATAGTGCCTTTTTGTGGCTTGTATTGTATAAGTCAATGAGGTGTGAAAAGGCAGTTTGTTCTATAAAAAAAATGGCCATTTAATATAGTGAGCAACTGTTCTATTGATCTACTCCATTTTTCAAGTCAATTTTTTGGCCTGCTTCCATTTCATATCAGCCTGGTTTTCAGTTCATACTATTAATTAAGAACATGTATAATTGGTTGGAAATAATTCTGCCCAGTGAACTATTATTTTATATTCGTTAACCTTATCTAGATATATAAGTTAAATAAAGCTTGAACTTGGGAGGAAATTTCCATGGCATGCAATATGTTAATTTCAAATTAATAACAAGTTGAAAATTAATCCAAGCTTGTTATAAATTGTTAGTAGTACATCTAAGTCAAGATCAATAATTAAATGTATAATGGATAACTGATCATCAGTTCATGTCAATCAGCTACAAGTCATATAGTTAGAAAATAGATCTTGATCAGTAAAGATGGTTCATATATACGTACAATGGTACTTGTTTGATTAGTTATTTGGCTTTGAATGGGGTATTGTTCTTCAAACATGGGAAAACCCATTTGACAAGCAACATCCTCTTTTCAGATTTTTTAGAAAGCTTGACAAGGAAATATTGGTGTGGAGTGGACCAAAATATTGTAAGAAAACTCCAGAAAATTAAGTAGAAATGCATCTGAAATTTCCCAACAACTTTCAAGCAATTTGATCAGTCCTTTGCAAAGTTGTCCGGTTCTCCACAAATAACCAAAAAAGCCTCATCTTATAAGTGGTGAATGAAATCAAGAAACATGGGTCCTCAAAAAATAGTGAACTATGATCATATCAGACTAAGTACTGCTACAAATTGCTTAATAGTTATAGATTAATATTGATATTCACTAAATCTGCCATCTTTAAATACAATCTGACTTAAACATTGTTGAATCTCACTAATTGTGATGGATGTTTCTCATCTTATTTTTCTAGTTAATTTGTCTTATTTCTACGGTGTAAGTGTTACTCACTCGAAGAGTTTGACATCTTCAAAGGGTAAGGGTTGATAAAATCAACGATGCAAATAGCATTAATCTATACTTAACATTACCTCATGCGTGGTTGGTGTTAACACAACTGATTTAATTGCAATTGCTAAGGTAAGCATTTTAATGGCCGACCTCTTCTGCTTACCCTTAAGAATGACAACCACTAAAATGCTGAAGAAGGAATAATAATCAACTTGACGTACACTGTGATGATCATTCTACCAGTTCTTATATAATTTGTTGTTATATATAAACTATGCATATGCATACGTATATCCACCTCAATCTTCAATGGGTAGCAGCATGGGCATGGCTGGCTTATCCATAGATGAAGTCCCCACCCACCTTCCTTGTAAATATCAAAAACACCTCACATATACTTCCATGTATGACAAATGGTGATTTAATTAACTAACCTTCCAATGTTCAACAAGGAAACTATAATAACTTCCAATCCTCACAATGAGATTACTACATCCTCATCAAGTAGTAACAAGATCCATCAACCCTCAATTCATTTTTTTTAAGAAAAATAATATAAGAATATACATGCAAACTGTTGTATTCTATCCTCGACGTGGTATCGTAACGACCTTTCCGACAGGATTTAGTTTTACCGCGGTTTCCAAACACGCGCCAGCCGAACTCATCAAAACAGAAACAAAAAGCCTCCCCATTAATTCCTCCATCCCAACCTCTTCCTCCTCATCATCTTTTGTTTCAGTTCATTATCATTGCTGCTGCATGTCTGATGGTAGCTTCTATTCCCTCCCTCTCTCTATGTCTTTCTGATCTCCTTCTGTTTTTGCTTTTTTTTTCTCATTTTCATATGCAGGTATGATGGCTTGCTTGAACCAATAGTTGGATAGAAAGAGAAAGCTGTTTAATATTTTCTGTCTCTATTTGATCATTTTATCAAAAACCCAACAAGATTTCTCTTATTAGTTTTTCATGGTTTTGCTTGCTTTCTTCTGTTGGGTCTTTGTGTTCCAATGTTCCAAGTTTGCTTGGTTGTTGCTAATTATAGTAAGAACAGGAAGTGCTGTCTGCCAATATCTGGATTATCTCCAGATTTGATTGTTCATATTTGGGAAGAGTGGGAGTTCTTGATGCTGATAGGGAAGTTTTCAATCTAGGAATCTGCCCTTACCTTTACTAATTCCTTTTCTTCTTAAGACACCGTTTCCTAGTCTTTTCCTAATCTGTTTATACATGATTGAAGTGGTGTTTGTGTTCTTGAATAGACAAGAAGTCTATGTTTTAATTTTGTCTGCTGTTGTCTAATGTTTCTGATTACAGGCTGAATCATAAGCCAGCGGATAGTAGAGAAATGACTAGGGTCAGTGTGGATTTCCCCTTCATGGTGTTATTGTGCCACTTTGGATTCCATTTAGAAGCAGAAATTAATCCAATTTGACAACAAATAGTTTGATTCATTTGTTCACCTCATTATCAATTGTTCCATTTTTTGGAATGTCTAGCTCTGCAATCCAGTTGCAGAGAGGTCTTCCTCTCTTCTTTCAACAATTCAAGGCCCTGACCAAGAAGAACCTTCTTCTCTCATGGCGCCAGAAACGGTCCACTCTCCTCCAGCTCTTCTCCTCCCTCTTCTTCATCTTCCTCATTTTCTGCATTGACAAATCCATCGACTCTCGGTTCTCGTCCACCACTTCGTACCAGGACGTGTTCGATCCAAAACCTCTCATATCCCCTCCCATCCCTCCTTGTGAGCATAAGTTCTTTGTGAAAACTCCTTGTTACGATTTTGTATGGAGTGGAAATTCCAGTGCAAGAGTTCGTTCAATCGTAAGGAGCATTATGGCGAGCAACCCAGGGAGGCCAATTCCGGAGGAAAAGGTGGGAATAGGTATCTCTAGTAATTTTGGTTCATTCTTGATTACGTCGTACTTGTCTGCTTCTTAATGGTTTTGATAAAATTGTGGACTGGAAATTTTGCAGGTTCGATCATTTAGGACTCCGGATGAAGTAGATGATTGGCTTGCTAGTGATCCTATGCGCTGCCCAGGAGCTCTTCATTTTCGTGTAATGAATGCAACAGTAATAGGCTACGGACTACAAACTAACTCAACGCCTGTCTCTCGACGAGGACAATTTGAGGATCCCACATTCAAGTTTCAGATTCCACTCCAGATTGCAGCAGAGCGTGCGATTGCTAGGGCTCTAATTGGAGGTAATGTGTTTGTCTTCTGTAGTTCATAAAGTGTATGCTTGTATGGGAAACTAACGTAGCAAACCATCCTTCCCAACAACTAAATAATTCACCTTGTCGAGGTTGATGTTGTACAAAAATATACTGTTAAAAGTATGATGCCATTTCAATTCTTTGATGTACAAGGGAAATCTGTTTCAAGATTTTTGAGTTCAAAGGACTTAAGTCGCATGGAAAATTAAAATCTAAAAAGATTCAGGAGCGTTTGCTATTGATCATGCTTGCACCATCGAACCCGCAGCACCAAATTCATAACTGACATGGGAAGACATGAATACTGAACTTTTTAACTGCCAAAATGTGTTATTTAAATTGTAGGCTTAGCTTCTCAATGTGGTACCAACAATTATTTCCATAGCTATGAAAGTGTAGACAATATATAAATGAAATCACTAATGCCTGTAATTGTTTCCCTTCCTCTGGGTCTATATTTTCACATTTTTTACGATCTTCACTTATAATCCAATCTTGTTGTGAATTATACAGATCCTAATTTTAGCTGGAGCGTGGGACTTAAGGAATTTGCTCACCCTGCAGTCGATTCCTTCTCTGCTGTTGGGACAGCAGGACCAACTTTTTTCCTTGCAATTGCAATGTTTGGTTTTGTTTTCCAAATTAATTCCTTGGTCACAGAAAAAGAGCTGAAGCTACGTCAGGTGACGACCTCTACAATGTATCATCTCCATGGCATCGTTGTTTTTTTCCAAGGATCATAGTAATAAATACATTTTCTGGTCTTAATTGAATTTCATTGAGGTCTTTTTGATAAGTGATGACAATTCTCCACTGGTCGAGCATCCATTTTTGTGATTGTATATATGATCTTCATGACATTTAAGAATGTTCTTAGCTGGCTGAAGGCATTGAAATTGAATAAATGTGATGCTCTTTTTGGCATGCAGGCAATGTCCATCATGGGTCTCTTTGAATCAACTTACTGGTTGTCATGGCTTATATGGGAAACCGTCATGATGCTTCTATCTTCTCTTTTCTCTGTACTATTTGGAATGATGTTTCAGTTTGACTTTTTCCTCCACAACAGCTTTGTGATTCTTTTCCTTATCTTCTTCCTCTTCCAATTGAACATGGTGAGTTTCTTCCTTACTTGACTAATCATTTTCCCTTGTTTATAATTGTGCTGTAATAAATGATAAAAACCAACTTCCCCTTGCTGAAAGTTTGGTTGAGTTACTTTTTGTATTTTCGTGATGGGTCTGTTATGGACTTGACAGGTTGGTTTTGCCTTCATGCTATCTGCTTTCATAAGCAAGGCATCATCTTCCACCACTGTCGGTTTTTCAATATTTATCGTAGGCTTCTTGACACAGGTAAATAACTATAGAACATTTCCAGGGCTCGAGATTTTATAAAGGCATTCATGTTAAATCTTATTTTTGCTTCCTACAGCTTGTTACAACATTTGGATTCCCATACAGCAGCGACTATAGAAAATTTTATCAAATAATATGGTCACTTTTTCCTCCCAACCTTCTCGCTCAAGCACTTAATTTGCTCGGGACTGCAACAAACACACCACAAGATCCTGGGATCAGCTGGAGTAGAAGAGCAGAATGTCCTGAAAATCAATCTGATTGTATATTGACTATAGTATGTTCAACAACTAAAACACTATGCTCTTTGTCATGCTTTGTTTTTGTAGTCTTAAGAACCATGTAAATTTTCTGTCAGTTTTTTGTCTGACATTTTCAACTTCAACATGTTTTTTCAAACACTCGATTTTGTCAATTCTTTGTTGAAACTTTCAACGTCAGAACGTTTTACGAGTATTTGTTCTGACAGTGGCTTTGCTTTTAAAAACAGGATTCCGTCTATAAATGGCTCATATCAACGTTCTTTGTTTGGTTTATTTTGGCCATCTATTTCGACAACATAGTACCAAATGCAAATGGCGTGAGAAAATCTTTGTTTTACTTTCTAAATCCTTCATACTGGATGGGAACAGGCGGCGACAGGGTGCAAGGTATTAGTTTGTGTAAATTTACATGGTTTAGCCACTTTTCATGACAAATCAAGCTGTTAGGAGAAGAATCATTTAATATTTACTTTGACAATCCTCCACGCATGCTAGAACGTTTTAGAGCTTAGCACATGAACAAACACTGGGCGAATGTTCATTGTGCAAATAACGTGGGGCAAACTAAGATCTTTTTGGGTGATTCAAACCTCAGCCTTTAGCTCTGTTACCATGTAAAATTAGATGGTTTGACTACTTGGCGTAAAAGCTCATGATATTAGGGAGGAGAACCATTTAATTTTTCTTTTAACTCATGTTTGAAACCATTGCCTGTGATGTATTTTTTCCTCTTCTGCAAAAAGAATGGGGCTAACACTGTTCTAGTTATTATTTGCAGAAGGTAGCATTTGCAGTTGCACAAGTTCGACTCCACCTGTAGAGGATGTAACACCAGATGATGAAGATGTACTTGAAGAGGAAACAATGGTTAGACAACAGGCAAGACAAACTGTGGTTGATCCAAATGTTGCAGTGCAAATTCTTGGCCTTACGAAGACCTATCCAGGCACAAGAAAGATTGGATGTTGTAGTTGCAGGAAAACATCATCATATCATGCGGTGAAGGTTGTTTTATATCATTTTTTATATTCACAATTTGGAAACATTGATTGAACATAGTCGAGCCATTCTTCTACTGAGAGAAGTTTTGTTGAAGTTGATGGCAATGGTCGTTTATGGGAATGATCATTTTCTTTTCATTATCCAGGGAATATGGGTGAACTTTCCAAAGGATCAGCTATTCTGCCTTCTTGGGCCAAATGGGGCTGGAAAAACTACAGTCATTAACTGTTTGACTGGTATAACACCAGTGACAGGTGGTGATGGTAAGACTCTTATATTTCTTGATTACATCTGTCTGGATTTCTTTTTATATATTATTTGGAGAAATTCATCACTCACGTTGCTGCAGCATTAATATATGGGTACTCCATTAGAAGTTCTGCTGGGATGTCAAATATCAGAAGAATGATAGGAGTTTGTCCTCAGGTAACCTTTTCTACCATTGATGTAATTTGGCACATTTGTTTCCGTGTAATCTAATTTTTTTAAGGGAAACTGCAGTTTGATATACTATGGGATGCGTTGTCAGCAGAAGAACATTTGCATCTTTTTGCCAGTATTAAGGGTTTACCACAACCATCCATTCAATCGGTAAGGATGAATATTTAGCTTTTCAATTAGGAAATGCAAAGAATAATTTTTTCTTAAAGACCATTCGGCCATTATAGGAACACAAGAAGAAAACGTTGTTCGCGAGCTGCTAATGAACTTGTTCGTGAAAATGTGATACATTGGCTCTGTTAGTTAACTTTGGTACTATAAATTTTATTTTTGTTACAGGTTTCTGAAAAATCGTTAGCAGAGGTTAAACTTACAAATGCTGCCAAAGTACGAGCTGGGAGCTATAGTGGAGGTATGAGAAGGCGCCTGAGTGTTGCTATTGCCCTAATTGGGGATCCAAAACTAGTCGTCTTGGATGAGCCAGTAAGTTGGACATTCTCCATCTCCATCCTTTTTTTTGGATTGAATAAAGCCCTTGTGCCATAACATATGATCTAAATTTTTTGGCTTTTCTTGTCTGTGATCAAAAGTTCTTTTGGTCATCATGATCTGTAAAGCCAGATTTTGAGCCATGAAACCTTATACGTGGCCTTTCAAAGTTAAGTTTTACACAATTTTAGTTTTTAGTGTGATTGATTATGCAGACAACTGGTATGGATCCAATTTCAAGGAGACATGTGTGGGATATCATTGAGAATGCGAAGAAAGGCCGAGCCATTATCCTGACAACACATTCAATGGAAGAGGCCGACATTTTAAGTGATCGAGTAGCAATCATGGCGAAAGGAAGACTCCGTTGTATAGGAACCTCCATCCGGTTGAAATCTCGATTTGGAACTGGTTACATTACAAATGTGAGTTTCACTGGAAGCCATACAGGGCAAACTCCTTCACTGAACGACGAAGCAGGTGCAAATGAACGCCAGAAGGAAATGGTCAAGCAATTTTTCAAAGATGTCAGTTCTACAAATTTGTTGAGCGTTACTTCTTGATCTTATGATCTTTTCATGTTCACTTGTGTTGATGTTTTCAATCATATCCAATACAGCGTCTAGGGGTGCTCCCAAAAGAGGAGAACAAGGCATTCTTGACTTTTGTAATTCCTCATGAGAAGGAGAGGTTATTAACAGTAAGTGCCTTTTTGCTTCCACCATCCTCTCCCGTAGCCAAAAAATATTTTGCTTTGAGGTTTTTGTTGTATGGATTTGACGCAATGCGCAATCCATGACGAAATAAGAAATTTGCTGAAGTTTTATTAGAATATGAATCTTTCTTCTGCTTAGACTGAACTTGAGCTCAAACTTTTCTACAACTTGCTCATATCGTTAGAATAACATGTTTTTATACATTTATCTTTCTACAATGCGGACAGATTGTGAAATTTTTACATAATTTTTTTCACAGCATGTGAACATGTGTGTGAATTGTTTTCGGATCTAGGGTTATTAGTTGATTGACAGAAATTTATGGAGCATAAAAGTATACCTGCAACTGAAAGCAGAAATTTTGGTGTCTGCTGACTTCACATTTTCCCTTTCTATGCAGAGTTTCTTTGCTGATCTCGAGGATAGAGAGAATGAATTTGGCATTTCAGATATTCAACTTGGTCTTACCACACTGGAGGAGGTTTTTCTTAATATTGCAAAAAAGGCCGAGTTAGAAGATGCCGCAGAAGGTGGGAGCTTGGTCGCTCTAACCTTGGACTCCGGTGTCACGATTCAGGTAAAATTCGTTAACCTGCTATTGATTAACAGCGTCATCTCCGATAAACCGACATCGATGAACATCCTATAATCTTCAAAATAAACCATTTAAAAATATTCAAGCATGTTCAATTTGTAGGACGAATTTTCATATTCAATTTGTCTTCTGAAACATCACATAAGCATCCCCTTTTTATGTTCCCCGGGTTGTCCACTCAAGTATATTTGGGAAAATAAATTCTGAAGAAAGTGAACTCAATCCTACAGGTACCCAAGGGTGCCAGATTTATTGGCATCCCCGGAACAGATTCTACAGAAAATCCAGGGGGCGTCATGGTGGAGGTGTACTGGGCACAGGATGAAGCTGGCTCCCTTTGCATCTCCGGCCACTCCCCAGAAGTTCCTGTGCCTCCCAATATTCAGTTACCTCAGGCGCCTCCACGCCGTCGCAGGTTTGGCAGAAATGGCCCTCTCCAGGGATTTGTTATTGACCAAAGACAAGTTCAAACTTTTAATGCTTGATCCCCCAATTGTTCATGTCTGTATGTGATTCAAAATCATTTAATATTAGAAGGAAATTAAAATTATATTCCAAACGTTTTTCCTATCATCTTCCTTAATGACAGCTTTCTTTTTCCAAGCAATGACATAGCTTTCGGCATGCAATTATTGAAATTAATCACCATGAAACTTGCTGTTTGCGAACCTAATGCTAAGTAGCTTAATGATCAAGTATATGCAACAACAGACATCAGAGAATAATGTTGTATGACTCAAATCTCAAAACATTCATGTAACAACAGAACATGCTGATCCAAAAACAACTTGACAAGGAACATATTCATGATGCCACTACCTGCACTAACTTGCATTCTTTTCAAAATCGATCAGCCAAAAGAATACGGTTGGTACCAATGTTAAAGATTTCTTCACAGTTCCATTTTCCAACAAAAACATTAAACCCATGAGAAAATTCAACCCCGGGCCTGGCTGACAAGGAGAGATCATCACTATACATGGAATACCCAACTCTCTCCACCTGTTGCATAAAAGGTAAATATTCAAGGGCACACATTGCTCCTGCTTGCTCTTCACCGCTATATAATGTAAATTAGGAGGATGTCATATCACAAAATGACAGAATACAAACAAGAAACCCCGGCTTAAATAATTGCAATTTGTCTCACAAAATCTTCTCACAACTTTACGCCCAGTATTTCATCAAATCACCTTCTCCATTCTGTGACCACTTTATCTGCATTTAACAAACGTGAATTTGCTCAGTGGTGCGTAAATAAGAAAATCAACAACCAATCTACAAACAACATTCGATAAATAAAACTTTTGAATCAGTTTTTGCTAGCTTTGGATGACACATTTAACTACTTGTAATTATAGCTAGAGTGACTGCTTATGTATTGCTTTTGTGCTAAAAAGATTTTCCCATTATATAAATATTTTGACTTCTAGAAACATATAATGAAGAAAGTTTAATAACTTTACTAAAGAAGACTCCCTCCGAGTGTTTCCAGGCTGTCAAACAATGAGAGCTAGCTATCACAGGACTTTAAGCATGAAACAAAATAAGAAGAGCACTAATAATGTTCTCACCATTGTCATCTCTGGAAGACAGCAATGACCTGTCATTTCTGGTGCTACCTTTCCCGCTTGCTTGAATAAGTCTCTGAGCCCGTAGAGATGATGAGCTAACTTTACCATTGCCTGAAGCTGGAAGAGAATATCGCCTTGTAGTACCATCCTTTTCAGCACTATCTGAGCTAAATCTTGGTGATCCTTGTCCGCGCAATTTAGCCTTTGCAGATTCAGTTGCTGCCATATAACTTGGTAATGTAGGAGTGCTTGGTGAACCATTCTCATCTGCCTTAACAGGAAATGATGACCTTGGTTTTCTGGTTTTCTCAGTCTCATGATTTGCTTGGATATCTTTTGTACTGATGTTGTCAGCGACAGCAGAGACATCACCATCTTTCTCAATATTCTCTAATGGAGATGTATCAACAGAAGGATGGTTGTCATAAAGCAAAGATGCTGGTGGATTAATTTTTGGTGTATCCGTTGCCAACGTATCAACACAAGGGGACTTTACTGTGACAAGTTCGGCATCTCTTTTCATTTTATCAGAAGAATTTCCTACTGTGTGATCAGGTGCATCAGAAGGAGAAGTAGAAGCTCCGCTAGGACTGTGCTTCAACATCTCGGATTCCTTTTCTGGCTTGTCAGCCACGGAATATGGTGTTGACAAAGAAACTTTTCTCAAATTTTGCTTGACCTTTTCAAACTCGCTCTTAGGATGTTCTGGAGTTGAATCCAAGGAGCTCTGAGCTTTCCGGATGGGCCGTTTCAATTTAGCATCATCGGAAGGAGCATGAAGAGAACCCAGAGTGTCCACATTCATACCTCGTTTAGCTATGCGCTTTGACTTATTAGAAGCAGCAGTTTGCAACAAAGAGATGGCATCTCGCTTTGCTCTAGATTTTGAAACTGGAAGCACCTTCTTTGGTTGTGAAATAGGTTCCCAAAAACGCGTTAATGTCCAGCGCTCTAGCCAATTAAACACTGAATTTGGGTCTGTCTGGCCATACTGGAGCTTCAATGGCAAGACACTAGGAGATGGAGCAAGAAGCTGACAGAAGAAGAAGCATAGGAAGTTTTAATAAATTAAGATTAAAAGTGAAACACTGTATGATTGTAGTATGTACTCTGCAGCCACTTTACTCAAAGCAGAAGATAGGTCAACGCAAAACTAAAGAATAACATCCACACAGCTGATTTGTTATTAGGTTGAGAAAAACTGACTTACTTTACGAGCAAAGGCATTTACAGACAACTTGTCACTTCGAGATGATATATCAACCACAAATGGTCCTTTTGGCTTGGCCTCCTAATAGAAAAGCCCATCATACCATGAAATAAGATTGGCAAGTGAGTCATCAAGCGATGTCAAAACTCATAAATTAAGAAATAAGTAAACAGCATAGTAACAAAAGAAAGAGATTGACTACGACCATGTCTTGCAGGAATCATCTTAGGGTAAACATATTTTTCATATTTTCAAAAGAGATTGAAAAACATGGTTCTAATACTCTCTACTTAGAAAAGTAGAACGTGACACAATTAGAGAGAAGGAACAGAACAAAAACCTTTGCCGGAATAACTTTTCTGACTGATTCCAGCTTAAAGTTGGATTGGCGAATTCTATGGCCCCGAATAAGTGCCTGAAATTTAACAATCCCTTGCAATGACCAAAAAGTGGCAACAGCCTGTCGCCTCACCAAGTGACCACGAACTAGGGCTTGCAATCTAATAATGCCTCTAAGTGCTCGAAAAGCCCGGCGGGCCTGCGCAGAAGATTCCAGATATCAGCAAAACTTCTTGATATGTAGAAGATCTTAGCATGAAGAACAAAACGTGCAGTGACAAACATTTACCAGATAACCTCGAAAGGTTGCCTGAACTTTGGCAGCAGCTTTATCTTTTTCGTGTCTGTCAAAACTATTACTCTTTACAAGCCTTTGACTATCTCCATTGTTAATTGCCAGGTCAGCATTACCTGGTCCTTCTTCCACCTTAGAGATTTGATCATCTTTCCCAGAAACTTCAGGTAGCTGGTGCAGAGCAGGGGCAGCAGCCACCAACGGTTCATCATCTATCTGCCTATTAACAAGACCATCTTTCGTACTAGCCAATTTCTACAACACACATAACATCCTTATGATCAAAAAATTCATATCAAAGTTATTCTCAATAACTTGCACGACTGCGAACGCCACTCGCCTGGTATAAAAAACAATCCAAAAATTGACAGTTGAAGAAACTAAATATGGCAGACTTAAGCTCTAAGATGGGGGTAAAAAAAAGCCTAGCATTGAAAATAAGCTCTGCAATATGATCAACGAAAAGCAAAATATAGGATGATAATTATGTTAACCAATGATCCAATCTTCTCTGCAGATGACATAACAACAATGTCCCTAATCTACAAAGATCCACCAGAAGCTGCAGCCAAAACTCACCAGCGCATCCTTTCCTTTCTCTTTCCCAGCAGCAGATCTAGCTGATTTCTTCCCAAACAAGGTCTTAATCCACTTCCTCGCAGACTTCCCCATTGCAACAACGAAAAGAGCTCCAGAAATCACCACTCAAGACTCAAAGCTGTTGAGACCTGGCCATAAACCAGCCATAGAAATCGCAAAAAGAACAATGAGCATTTTATAAGATAGATAGATTGAAAAAAACAAATGAAATCACTTCCAGTCTCTTGTTATTTCATTAATAACAATGAGGAAAACGTTTGAAAAACACAAGATCTAGCTCAGCGTCATCAAACCACATCGCACCACTAAAGAAGCAATTTTTATTTTTATGTTTATTTTTATTTTAAAAAAACACACACACGAACATATCGTCTTAGCAAGCAGCAGCAACAACTAACCACAGAAAATCCAACAACACATCATCAAAAGATCCATTCAAAAAAACCCACAAACAAAACAAGATCGAGCTCCAAAACAAAACAAAACAAAAAACGCAGCTCACCTGCACAATGTCAGGCAATCAGCTCCACCATCACTACACAAACAGGGAAGAAAATAAAAAAAGATCTAAGATTTTTTTTTAGAAAAAAAAAGAAGAAGTAATCCATGCATGAAAAAAGAAAGACGGTAAAAAGAAAAGAACAGTAATAACTAAGGATAGGGCTCGGACAATAGCAGGTAGGATTAGGAAGAAGAGAGACCATGGATTACCTCCCTGGGTAATTTAGGGGGTGGCCATGGCCATGGCCATGGACACGGAGACGGAGGAGGGAATTTGGGGGATTTCGATGGCATTTGGGAGGTTTGAAGGAGAAGAGAGACGACAGAGAGAGCAACAACAGAGGAAGTTAAGTGGAAAAGAAAAATTAATTAATTAATAGTAAACCAGCAATTAGTAGTCTAATTACTTTTGGATTTAAGATTTATTTATGCGAAGAGGATGTTACTACTATTTAATAATGACTTACACTAATTTCACCATTTAATTTATTTCATGTCTTAATTACTATCTTTCTTGTGTTTTGGATTAGATTGAGTTGGGATAAGATTGGTTTTTTAAATAAAAAACGAACCAAGTAATTTTATTTTTTTCAACCATTTTCTATACTAATTTTTTAAAAATTTATTTGAAATAATGGTTTTGTTCAAATTTTTATTTTAAAATAATAAAATCTTACCCCAACTATTTCAAAATGTAAAAGTAATTAAGATTTTAAAATAAAAATATCGTTAAATCATAAAACTCATATTAGCTACCATTCAATTTAATGGTGAATTATGCATCTCAAAAATATTTAATGATAAATTTGTCAACAACAATACACCTTCCAAAAATGAAAAGATTAAGAGAAAATCTACTCTAATTTTTAAATTTATTTAATTTAAGTAGATATTTAATTATCCAATATATTGTCAATTTCATGCCGAATAAAATTTGGAATGGGATCTTATAAAACCAGAATAAAAATATATTTTAAAAAATTGAAATTTGGAAACTGAGAGTGGGTTTATAATGGGTTAATTATGTGATGTGTGGTATTATATAATATTCAACTATTTATTATTCTTATAATTGACTGTTATCGTGTGACTTAGTATATAATACATATCAATTAAAATTTTCTTTTATAATATTTATTAATAATACTTTATTTGTATTTAGATAATTACTTATTATAGTCTTATATATTATTTCTATTTTTAAAAATATTAATATATTATCAGTGATTGATTAGTTGATATTTATCAATTTGTTAATTTTAAAAATATATTTACTAAATAATTTGTGTCGTCCCGACAAATTAGATTTGAGGCGTTACCTAGTAAATCGGTTGAGCAAATTTTTAAAATTCATTTATGAAAAATATTATCAGAAAAAGTACTAAAAACGTAGTAAAACTTGGTAAATTCCCAATGATCTTTAAATTGATGAAAATGATCTAGATATACAAAAATAAATAATCATTTTTTAAAGTGTAAAATATTTGATTTTTATTTAAAATTGGATTTAGTTTGTTAGTCAAATTGGATGGTATGTGCACATGATATTCTGCTGTTTACATATATAGTAGAGAATAATTAGTATCAATATCGCTTATATTAATTATATTTAATATGAACTATTAGATTAGAATAATGGTTAGATTACAGGGGTAATTTTGTTTAAGTAAAAAAATTATCATCATGTGATGTACATGCTAAGTTTAAATATTGCTGATATTTGCATATAAGTTGATACTCAGACATATACGATTCATATATTGATAGGATTTTTTAAAATGAAAAAAATAAAATTATGAATATTTCAAATCAGGACAAATACTTTTTAATTTATCTAACCAGAACATGCCAAGTAAAAAATGTTTTCAATCAATCATACACCAACTAACCTTAACAGGAAAGAAAGTTTTAAGTACACCTTTTATTTACTATATATATATAGATACACACTAGTCGTTTCTTTGTGTGATGTGTGGTATTATATAATTTTTAGTTATTTATTTTCTTGTAATTGACTATTTTTGTGTGGCTTAGAATATGATACACTTTAATTAAAAGTTTTTTTATAATATTTATTAAAAATACTTTATTTGTATTTAGATATTTACTTATTATAATCTTACATATTATTTCTATTTTTAAAAATCTTAATATATTATCATTGATTGATTAGTTGATATTTATCAATTTGTTAATTTCAGAGATATACTTACTGAATAATTTGTGATGTCCCGACAAACCAGATATAAGGCATTACCCGATAAATTGGTTGAGCAAACTTTCAAAATTCATTTATGAAAAATATTATCAAAAAATAGTGTAAAAACGTAGTAAAACCCGATAAATTCCCAATGATCTTTAAATTATTCTGGTGTCTCTATGTTAAAAAATAATTTAAAATTAGTGGTCAATAATCCTAATGATTATGTATACAGTAAAATAATATAAGAAAAATCCAATACAATAATAATGTAAAATCCATAGCCATCAATATCCAAGTGAAGTGAATCATCCCTAAAAGAGCCTCCAGCTCCCAAGCAAGGCACAAACTCATGTGTTGTTAGAATAAAAACATCAGTAATAAAGATTACTGGTCCTCACATTAGTATTGTATAATAGATGAATCACAAATAGCTAAAATTATACAAACCTCATAAACTCCAAGCCAAAACTAATTATGGTTCGAGGAGAGAGTTACGTTGATTGCAGTGAGATACTTCCAATAGTACATGACAAAATAATACTGTGATGCATTATAGTGAAAATAATATAGTAACCTAGTACACTACAATTCAATATAACAATGCACTACAAAATCATATCTATAATCCCAAGAATAATCAGTCAGGGTCCCTAGACATCAATCAATAATTAGAACAATAATAATCAATACATGGACATCAAGTCAACAAGTATAATAGTAGTAGTATTAGCACAATAACGGTGACAGTAATAATAACAGTGACAGTATCAATGTTAATAACAATGTAGTAACAGTAATAATATCAGTACCAATAAAAATAACAATATGAGTAATAGTAACAATGACAATAACAATTACAACAACCATAACCGTGTCAGTCTTGACAATCTTATTAGTAACTTTAATAATGAAGGTAACAATATGATAATCATAATGGTAACGATAGCGATAACAATAACATGACTCGTATGATAATGGTAACAATATCGATAGCGATAACGATAACAGTGCCAACGGTACGATAATAATAATTGTATAACTATGGTAACTATATTGGTAATGATATTGATAACGAAGACATTAATAGTGTGGTAACAGCAACTGTAATTTTGACTATTTAATAACACAATTATATGAAATTCAATAACCTCCACATGATTGGTGAAAACCACAATATCATATTCAATTAATAGTAAATAGAAGATGAATCCTACAGTGGGCGCACGATCGGGGTTGGGAGAAGGGAGCAACCTATTGCGGGGTTGGGGAAGGGGGTGTCCGTTGTCGGCCAGGGGAGGGGGATGTCCACAGCCTACTAAGCGGGGCTATCCTAGCTCCTAGCGGTTAGTCAGCATTAACAAGCGGCTCCACATACCTAGTTTGATACATAGACTCAATAAGAGTCAAGTAGGATATATAATATGAGATCCTTCAATTTAGTCTAACATTTAATATTTATTGAGGCAAAATTTTATTTATAAGTAAGAATGCATTATAAATAATTAATATTAGTTAACTACTTTTGAAGAGATGACTGAAGCCCGTTACGTTATAATTTAGGCCGAGTCGTTACATGTAATACATGTTCTACAATGTATACTATCTTATACAACTATAATAGTATAAGAGTTAAAATAATTCAATCAGTCATATAATCAAATAATTAACTGTTAAAATAGCAAAAATAGTCAATCAGCCAATTAGATCAACTCGATCAATTTGGTCAAAATAGTCGACAATCAATTAAAATAGTCAGAATTTGTTAATCAAATAGTAGCCATTTAACAAGTTAACGGTCAATCAATCACTCAAATAATTGGACAGTCATTCAAAGCCAAAAAATAATTATCCTATTAAACTCCCTAGACTCGAAAAACATGAGTCTAATAAATGGTAAATAATTGAGTACTGTCTATGATAATCAAAATCATTGATAGACTAAGGTTTGTAGCAAACATAACATACATAGAATTTACTAGTACGTGTTATATATATCACAACAATTCCGATAAATACAGAACATACATTCAGAACATTAGTTTGAATATTAAACAATGCTTAGCAAATAATCAGAAGTATACAGAAATACTTGAGATTTAAAAACAGGCACTAAACCGTTAAATCCGTAAATGTGCACAATTATCAATTAATAATCAGAAATTACGTAAAAATAATCAGTAAATCAAACAATAAAATATATCACCGTAAACAGTCAAGTGACATGCATGTTCAGTACCGTCAGGTATCAAGATTTATACCTCTAACCGTTCAAAAACGGTTAGAACGGTCAAATCGTAGTTGACCAACTCGTACGGAGTCAGATAAATGGTTCTGGTCGGTCGGACAGACCGTACCCAATCCGGGTCCAAAGAGTCGGGCCCGATCGTGTCGACGCCGGCGCAGACCGGAGACGATTCCAGCAACGGCGGAATAGCCGACGGCGGCGGGGGTTGAAGTGAG
>JAURVB010007865.1:0-35460 GCA_033002965.1 Piper betle | reverse complement strand
AAAGTCATATAATTTATATATTCATATATATTCTCGCAACTAATAAAATAGAATATAATAATTTAATACATCTGTTATAAATTTTAATTGACTATAATTGAAAGATAAATTCTAATTAAAAGATAAATCTTAATTGACTCTAATTGAAAAGATAGATCCTAATTTTAAATCTCTTATTTTTAACTACATGTTGATATTAATTATCTATTTTGTTAATAAAAGTAGACGTATTATAATAATCTGATTTAGTTTTTATTTTTGTTGTATTTTAATTAATTAAATTTTGTATTTTTAATTATGTACTAATATTAAATTCTTCTTTTATTAATAAGAGTACATAAAAAAATTTTGCTCACCAGATACTTTATTTCTAATGTGCTATTTTTTTATTGGTCCTCACAGAGGCTGCAGGGATTCCACTATGCACAAAAAGAAAACGTTAACTTTGTTTATGAATAGATAAAATAAAAACTTAACTACAAAATAATTAAAAACCCCTTGAAAACATGTAAAAAAGTTAAATGTCAGAAGAAGTGATAGAGCTGTTTCGACTTCCAGAGGTCTTTAAGAATTATTGCCGAGAAGAGAGCATTTTAGCTGCATAGTAGTCTGCTGAGAGCCAGTAGCCATCCAAGTCTCTGTAAATAATGTCTGCTCCTTCCAATATGATAGTGATGTATTTGGCAGCCTCCTGGAAAGGAATGACGGGCTCGTTAACGGCAGAGTCCATACACAAATTTGAGGATGAGGGGCATTTTGTTAGTTTGATTCATCTCAAATTTCTGATAGAGTTTGGTTCACCCTATGTCCAGATACCGCTTCAATACAAAAGCAGCATAGAAAACTTCATATTCTGGGTACACAGTAAACAGTTGGGTCATCCTTCGAGCATAATCTTGCCCCTCATTGCTGATCAATAGGAAGTTTTCTAAGATTATGTAAGTTTTGGATAGGTTATCCACACGTGTGAGCTCCAGGAAATTTTCAGGAATGTCTTCAAAATCGTTGTGAACCATAGTGAGTGGAATCGATAAGTGTCTATCCTCTGAATTTGCGCTAAGAGAGGTTTTCACATTCTCTCTGACACGCTTCTTGGAAGAAGCCTTAGAGTTATCTGGATCAGAAACAGCTACCATCTCGATTGCCATGGGTGAGTTGTCATTGTACAGGAGAGAACTCCGATTCTCCATAGCACTTTTAGTTGGATTCCTCTCCAGGGTTAGTGGAGTAAGACGGCCTTTTTGATTGGGGAAATAACCATGCTTACTTCAAACCAGTCCTGAGAGAAGATGAAATCTCCCAAAACATGATGAGTTTCGACAAAGCTTTCCTTGGATAGGTACTTCTTTTGTGGTAGTGAGCGTTGAGCACAATCATAAAAGGTGTGATCTAGATGGCCGCAAATAAAGCAAACTATCTTAATTTTTTCGTAATTAAAAGATGCAGCAAGTTCCTGGGAAGAAAAGGTGGCTCGGCTCTCCCAGCAAGAGTGACCAAGGAATCTGAAGTTTATACCCTCGTATAAGCTCGAGCTTTACCATGTTGGAAGAAGGAAGTTTTCTTCTCTTCAATCTTCTCAATATGTCCAACCTCTCCAAGGAAGTCCAATGCCAAATCTTCAGCGAGGAGATGAGGAAGCTCCATGTGTACCTGTACCCAACATAGGAACTCATCCAAAAGAACAGATTCCACATCACAGATGCCATCCCAATATCCGATTACAAGGAGGGAGTTATAAATAACTGTTGGTTGTTTATGAAAGCTCTCTCCATATACACAGTTTTCATGAACCGCAAAATAAACGGCTACTTATCAGGAGGGGCGAGACTGAACTCACGTTCACAAGGGATATTCAATGCATTTCTTAGGGCTCCAGATAAAGCAGTAATAGAGGAGGATGGGAAGGGTGGAAGGCTTGCCGGGATTTTTTAAGATTCTCTTCAGCGGTGTTGGATTGAGGGGCACCTGATCTGTAACCATTTCTTCCGCTGCGTTATTCACTGGGGAATCACCAATCAACGGGGCGGTAGGGGAAACCGAGTCAGAAGGCTTGGGGTTGCCCTTTTTAGAGGGGAGGGGAGGGGGGGTTCGAGGGAGTGGGGGTTGGATGTGGTGTTAGCTGTTAGGTGTTAGGTGTTAGGGTTATCTTGTTCGGATCTTTGAGCAAGACTTGCACTGTAAAATTTTTTCTGGATCTTTCATTTTGTAAATCGGCACGAAGGTGAAGGGGTTGGTGAGCATATGATATCGTATATTAATTATGACGGGGAGGGGTTTCGATGGAGAAGGAGAGGGCCGGCAGGTGAACGAGCGAGCAAGTTGTGTTCGACTTCTATTCAAATTTGGCTTAGATAATTTGAAGTTTGTTTAAATTTTATTTAAGTTCGAACATATTTTGAACATACATACTCAAATTTGACTCAAATATTTTTATATTATTCGAATTCAACTCGAGTTCGAATATAATTAAACTATTTAATTTTGATGAGCTTAAGCCCGAGTTGCACGAATCGGCCGATTTTGAGTGGAATTGGCCGATTTAAATCGAGATCGACGTCGCGCCGATCCAATTTCGGGGGCCGAATCGGCCTCGGAATCGGCCGATTTAAATCGGAATCGGTTTTTTAGTAAATTACTAAAATACCCTAGGTATGATTTTTATTAAATTATTTAAGCATGGGTAAAATGGTAATTTGGATTTTAAAAACCTAAAATCATACCCCTCCCCCGCTTCCGCCGTCGCTCGCGCTGCCGCCCTCCGCCGCGCTTCCGCCGTCCAGACCTTAGCTCCGCCTGACCTTCCGACCACGCCACCGCCGTCCGACCTCAGCTCCGTCCGACCTGCTATGGAGCGCAAAGGCGAGGAGTTTGGGTGGAATCGGCTGCCGCCCTCCGTCGCGCCTTCAGCCGTCCTACCTCAGCTCCGCCCGACCTTCCGACCACGCCACCGCCCTCGCAACTCCGCCTCCGACAGGTGGCCGGCCGACAGCACTATGGAGTGTGCTGTGGAGCGCAAAGGCGAGGAGTTCGGGTGGAATCGGCGGCCGTACGCAGTTACATATGTAGAAAGCGCGGGTCAAAGAAAACGAGTTGAGGTGGAGGCATAAATATGATGCAGTTAGTGAACATTTGAGTTTAGAAGACTCGTTAGATGAGTGGGTTGGAGAACGGGACAGCCCATCCCCATCGGTATGTTTAAATAAAGCTTACATCACATTTATGATTTTGTGTATGAATTTTTTTTGAATTGAAATGAATAGGGTATGAATTTTTTTATGCAGGATGATTTCTTTGGTACCAATGTTGGCAACAATGATGGTGCAGATGAAGAGGCTCTTTGTAGCAAATGAAAGTGGCAACACATTGAAAACTGCAATTGAATATTGTTCTACTACGTCTGTTAGTTTTTCTTTGCCTCCTCTTCCTAGTGGACAAAATGTTGATATGGATGTACATATTGACTCCCAACATAATTTGTCTTTGCCTCCTGAACCTGAGAGACTTCATATGAGTGGGAGTTCTATGCCTCCTTTTACGGAGGGGTCTCGTGTTAATGCAGATGATATTTCTACTATTCCGATTGGTGATAATGATTCGGACTTCGAAGATGATTCAGATGATGAATTAGATGATTTAGTATTAAGCACTACGTAAAATTGTGTTGAACATTCATTTTTTGGACTTGTATTAATGTCTTGTTGTTATTATTTGATAGAACACAGATGATGATATATGAACATTGTGTATATACTTATGACATTGTGGTATTCTGATGATAAATTGTGATGCTCTTTTAGGTATGTAATTATATGAAATTGTGTTCATTACATAAAGAGTATGTTCTTCAGGTTTGCTCTTATTTGAATTACATAAAGAGTATGTTCTTTCAGGTATGTTCTTATTTGTTCTTTCAGGTATGACTCTACCGTTGTATTGTCATAATTACATACCTTTATGATTGTTGTATAAATATTGAATTTGTATATTTATGTTGAGAAATTATATAATTATGTATTTCAGGTATTTCTGTTATGAGTTGGCAAATCGTTGTATATGACTGATTTGGACCGATTCATGCCGATTCAACTGAACCGATTCCTGGCCGATTCAGACCGATTTCGATTTCGATTCCGACTCTCTGGAAAACCGATTCCGATTCCACTTCCAATTCATTGCAACCATGGCTCAAACTTAGCTCGTTTGTGAATTCGAATCTAACTCAATTATAAAGTAGAAAGTAATTCACTTAACAAAAATAAACTTAACATAGATTAAACCCATAACCTCCAAACCTACCATCTAAGCTATCGTACAACCTTGATATTATATTGTATATAAATAAGTATAACTAGTTACAATTAAAATTATTAGTATATATATATATATAATATAAAGATTATATTATTATATTATTTTATTGAGTCGAGTTTAAGGTTCGAGTCGAGTTTGAGTTATAATCGAGTCGAGTTTAAGTTATAACCAAGTTGAGTCAAGTCGAATATTATTTTATTCAAATTTGACTCATAAAATTCGAGCACGAGTTAAATTCGAGATCGAACATTTAAATATCGAATTTCAAATTAAATTAAACCAAACTAAATGTCAAACATTCACAAAATGATTTACTCAATTAATAACCCTCGTAATAAAGGTGTGGTGATCGGGGGACAAGGGAGTATTTGGTTGCTCATTTGCAAAAATAAAAATAGATGAACTGGCGACAATGCACGGGTGGAATATAATGGATTGCCCGACCGGGGGAAAAACCCTGGTCGTACGACCAGAACATTTTGAGCTTCACACCATAGCTAGTCGTGTACGAGCAAACGAGTTTGTCGCCAAACTCGTGCACCGGGGTACCCAAACCCAAAAGAAAACCCTGCCCACTCCTTCGCTACGCTCGGCTTTGTGGCGAAGAGGAGGTGCGATGGCGATGGCGACGGCGACGGCGGCAAGGAAGTCTACCCGAGCATTTTTGTACTGGGTTCGCAGCAATGGCGCCGTAGCTTCCTTCTCTACGGAAATAACGATGGTCAAACCGGCGGAGGCCGTTGAAAGGGCGCTGGAGAGGAACGAGCAGAATAAGAGGGCTTGGAAGAACAAGAGCAGTGAGCTCTACCGACAGATATCGCGGCTGGGTGGCAGCCCGGCCAAGGAGGTAATGAGGGTCCTCAACAAATGGCTTCACAAAGGCAACTCTGTTACCAAATACCAACTCATCCGGTACATCCACGAGCTTCGAAAGTACAAGAAGCACGATCACGCCCTCAAGGTCTTTTCTCTTTCTATACAATCCCTTGCAGTTTGTGGTATTCGCGGTTAGAACAGAATCATACAAAAAGTGACGACTTTTGTGTCTCTTTATTGTTTTCCCATTTCATTTTGCCATTTTGATACTCTGTGTAGTCCACGCGAATATATATATATATATATATATATATATATATATATATATTTCATGTTTTAGTTTTTCATGGCTTTGTTTGTTTCAGGAGATTGATGGCCTTGTTTGAACCGTTGGTTTACGTTGCAGTCAAATTACCGTGTCCTTAGACTCCTTTTTGTGATTTTCACTGGTTTTAAATATACAAGCAATGAGGCTGTCAGTGGTTCATCAAGCACTAAGCGTCCTATGTTAAAAGCCAAATCGGTTAAATTCTTGGGAAAATGACGATGGATAAGATATGACAGGAGACAAATTGGGGAGAAGGGGACGATCGGGGAGGAACATGTGACAATAATTATTGACAATGTTTTTGTTTGTTGCAACACAAGAAGGGATTTCAATATCCCATTAAACAAGCAACATGTAAAAGGCAACACTACCTTGTAATTAAAATAACCAAAATAAGAGGAGACTAGTGATAGAGAGGACCCTAATGACCTACTTGACCAATAAAGGAAAGGCATTCTTCATAGAATCAAGCAGTAACTCGTTTTATTTATTGCCATTGTTGCATACACTGTAAGGCTGAAATTTTCATCATGGTTTTTTTAATCAGCCGATTACCATCACATTCAGATGGATAGCCTAGTCCCTGGAAAGCCAAAACTACAAGTTTTACATGATGTGCCTTCTTGATACAACCATCTATTGGGGAGCACATGGAATTAGTGATCAATTTTGTGTTTTGTGATGGCAATGAATGAATACAAGCACACTTTAATCACATATTTTTTCTAATCAAATGCTTCATCTCATTTGTTGGATTATCTGAATATGTTCATGCGTAATTTTGATGTTGGCAATTTGCTTATTTCATCCTTGTAAAAAGCTCTTTGCGCACCATGATTCAGTCTTTCAGACGCATGTCGTTTGAGTACTGCCAGTGTGGCTCTTATCATAGCTCTTTTGTCTTTGATGAGTTTGTATGGATTTAAAACTGTGACAGAAAGCTTGGATATGTATGTAAAACTAACTAACATTGTGTCTACCGATAATTACGGGATACACTCATACAAGCCTTTTTTTGAAGGCTTTCATGGATTGAATTGATTGTACCTTAATGTTTATCATAAGATTTGATTATATTTGTGAAAACATTGATCCAAGAGAGTTTTTGTGTAGGGTGGTTGATCATCTGTGGATATATCTTTATTATAGAACTATTGCAGATGTAAATGGAAGTCACGTGCTAGCATCATCTATAATTAAGAAGGCATTTCTTGTTTCTAACACCGGTGGTCATTGTGTTTCTTCATACCTTAACTAGGTAATATAGGGGGTGATAACTATTCTTGAAATGTGTGTTTTTTTTTGACTAGTTGCTTTGTCTTTTTCTGCTGGCCACTTGTGTGGTTTTTACCTTTTGATTTTGATTACTCTGATTCTTTAATTTTTTTAATTCTGTTTTTGTTGCATATCTGATTTCTTGTCTGGTTGTCACTTTTTTTGTGCCCATGGTTTTTGTTTGCAGCTATACGAGTGGATGGATAATAGGGGAATGAACATGTCTCATAGTGATTATGCAGTCCGCTTGGACCTTATTTATAAATGCAATGGGATTGATTCAGCGGAAACTTATTTTGAGAAGCTTCCAGAAGAGGCAAAAAACAAATTTACATATGGGTCTCTCTTGAACTGTTTTTGCATGGATAAAAGCTTAGACAAGGCTGTTGCCATCGTTGAAACGATGAAAGAGCAAGATATTGAATTGAGCACCTTAGGTTACAATAATTTGATGACCTTATACATGAAACTGGAGCAATGTGAGAAGGTGCTGCTTCTGTTCCAACTAATGAAGGATGAAGGTATGATGCCCAACACATATTCCTACAATCTCCTGATGAACAGCCATGCTGCGTTGAACAACATTGATGCAGTGGAAAGTGTTCTACAAGAAGTTAAATCTGCTAATGGGGGAGTTCACTGTGATTGGACAATATACAGCAATTTAGCTGCCATTTATGTAGCTGCTGGTCTCTCTGACAAAGCTGAGTCTGCTCTTCAAGAGCTTGAAAAGATGGCCCCCTTCAAAGATCATGTGCCATATCAATTTCTTATCACTTTATACGCTAGTACCTCCAATCAGACTTCAGTTGAAAGGGTATGGGGGTTACTAAGGACGGAATTTCCAAAACCCTTAAATATGAGTTATCTTGCAATGCTTCAATCTCTTTCTAAATTGGGTGATTTAAATGGTTTGGCACAGTGCTTTGAGGAGTGGGAGTCAAACTCAAGTGTCTATGACATTAGGTTGGCAAATGTTGTTATATCTGCTTATCTTCGACAGGGCATGTCCGGTGAAGCAACACTGGTAATAGAGAAAGCCTTGAAGAAGGGCTCCTCCCCCAATTTCAGAACCTTTGAAATCTTTATTGATTTCTACTTAGAAAATAATCAGTATGATTTAGCTTTGGCAGAGTTTGAAAAAGCCGCAATGATGGTGACAAAGGACGAGTGGCAACCCAATCAAAACAAAGTGTTGGGTTTGCTTAAGTACTTTGAGGAAATCAAAGATGTGAATGGTGCCGACGAATTCTATAAGAAGTTGAAAAAGCTCAATAGTGTTAATGTAGACGTTTATAATTCTCTGCTTCGGACATACATTGCTGCAGGGAGATCGGATCCTGGATTTCGTCAAAATATGGAAGATGATGGGGTCGAGATCAATGCGGAAACAGAAGAGCTACTTGATAAGCTGTGAGGAGAACGTTTATTTTTGTGGTCCTGTTTTTGTTGAACAAAGTTTGAGACCATCTATGTCATTGAGGCTAGGTATCTTTGCTTTCAGACCATGGCGCATTCTATGTTCTCGTTTTGATTGTAGCAGGTCTTAATTGGTTATGTTGTACACTTCGTATCTGTGATCCAGTTATCTTGAGTGTGTGGAAGATGTTGATGACAATAATGACAGCTATAAGCAATTTTTATGGAGCAAGCGACGTCATGTGGCTTGTTGACATGAGTATTTGAATTGGCGGTAAGCTTGTAGCAAAAGCGATAATTGTTTCAGTTCATGTACACTGAGCTTATAAGGATGCAAGAGTACAAACGTTTCACGTCCTATTAGAACATGCATAGGTGATGATGTCTTTTCCTATTCCTTATCGGAAATTACAGAAGGAAGATAATTATGGTAAGAATATTGATTGACAAAGAATATTTTGTCCCTCCACTGTTTTTCTTTTCAAGGTAATAGATAATAAATATTCGCAGTTAAACCTTGTCCCTGCGACAAGCTTACAGGAGGATTAATTTATAGCTGTAGGTGGGGCTAACGTAGAAACAAATTGAGCTAGGAGACCTGTGAGTTGATTATTGATCTGTGGACGGCTGTTAGTTCATAAATCAAATCACTCGATGCCCCGAATCGCTTATGAAGAGCTTATTATTGTTTCCCCCCTAAATGAAAGAAAAGCATAAGTTCATAAATCAAATCACTCGATGCTCCGTCGCTTATGAAGAGCTTATTATTGTTCCCCCCCCCTAAATGAAAGAAAAGCATAAGTTCATAAATCAAATCACTCGATGCTCCGTCGCTTATGAAGAGCTTATTATTGTTTTTCCCCCTAAATGAAAGAAAAGCATATACTTTGGTTTGTAAAAAGAGTCCTTAATTAAAAAAGCTATAAATAAAATTACTTGACGATTGGAATCATAAATCCATTCTCGTTTAGGATACCTGGCTGTCACCGGCGCATTCAACTCCGCCGACACTCTCCGGCCGAAATGGAGGCGGGTGTCCTGGCCGAGCTTATGGATGTCGATGACGAGCTGCAACAAGTGCAAGGTGCACACAAACATTTGATAACCTCCTCCGTCCTCTTTTTATGTGTCGCTCATTTCTCTGATCTCTTCGTTTCAAATAGTCAATCATCTCTGTTTAATTTTATTTTTATTTTTGTGAATGAAAAAAGGAGCCTATAGCTTCGATTTTGGTTGGTACAAAAGTGTCACGGCTTTTCATCTTTCTTCTGAATTACTTCGATTTTGGGGTGGTTTTCCGACTGAATTAATGGGAATGCTGGGGCGTTGATTGGATTCGTTGTTTTGTACATTTCAGACCAGATAAAAGTGTTGCTTGATCGTCAAGAGAAGCTCTACGACCGACAATCCGAACTTCAAGCGTTGTTGGAGCATGTGCAAGCATCTGGCGAGCCGGCCAAGGGCGCTTCCGCAGTTGCCGTTGAGGATTGGTCTGGGACGTTTGAGTGGGATTCTGAAGCAGATGACATCAGGTTCAACGTTTTCGGCATCACCTCCTACCGTGCAAATCAGCGAGAGGTCAGTTTGTTTGTTCCCACATTTTCCAATTTGTTTCGAGTTTCAACTATTGACATATTACACCAAGTTGAAGATGGGGCTCATGAGACTTTGTTTCTTATACCGAAGCATCTTTATAAGGTTCTCATTCATTCACCATGAACCAACTTTGTCTTAATATGTCATGTGCGGGAAGCCTTTGGCGGCTATGTTTTGCACTGTCTGCTTATCATGTCCTACCCATTGTTTATGTCAGGAAAATGATGTCATTGCAGGTAATTAACGCTGTCTTAAGTGGTAGGGATGTATTGGTTATAATGGCTGCTGGAGGTGGAAAAAGCCTTTGTTATCAGCTACCTGCAGTTCTTCGCGAGGGAGTAGCCCTAGTTGTCAGCCCCCTTTTGTCCCTGATTCAGGACCAGGTATTCTTCACTTGGTGCGTTGACCTATTTTGGATTGTATCCGTGTCTTTGATTCTTTGTTCTGACACTACCATTGATTTAGGTGATGGGGTTGACTGCGTTAGGCATTCCAGCTTACATGTTGACCTCAACTACCAATAAGGAGGTTGAAAAGTTCGTATACAAAGCTCTTGAAAAAGGGGATGGGGATCTTAAGATTTTATACGTGACACCTGAAAAGATTTCAAAAAGCAAGCGCTTTATGTCTAAACTTGAGAAATGTCATCATTCTGGCCGCTTGTCACTTATTGCAATTGATGTGAGTAATTTCAAACTTGATTTTTAAATTAACATATTAATAATCCTACTTCAATTATTAGCATATTAACATATATCATGATGAATGTCTGCATTACTGCATTTGCAGGAGGCTCATTGTTGTAGTCAATGGGGTCATGACTTCCGTCCAGATTATAAGAATCTTGGGATCCTGAAGGCTCAATTTTCAAGTGTTCCATTAGTTGCTTTGACAGTATGCACTTTTATGATTTCTTCTCATTGAGTTTTGAATGTTTGTCAGGTCTGACTGTTTATTTTGTGTGACATTCATTGAAGACTTTTGATTTGAATGCGTTTTGATTTGTTCCTTGTGTCTTTTGAAATATGAATTATTGTTAAAATAAGATGTTAGGTAGTTCCTAGAAATTAGGGATTATTGGTTTGGGGAATTGAGGTTGTGAAATTTCAACATGGTATCAAAGTTCGGAGCGTGAAAGCAGAGATAACTCACAGTTGTTGCGTACCTTAAATTATTTTATTGTATGCTGTTTTATAGGCCACTGCTACTCATAAAGTCCAGCTAGATTTGATAGAAATGTTGCGCATCTCAAAATGCGTCAAGTTTGTCAGTACCGTGAATAGACCAAATCTTTTCTACAAGGTGAATGCTTTCTGTTACCAATTGTTGATTATGCTGTATTTCTTTTCGAATTTTCTTTTCGGTTTGTTGTACCTTTTCCCCCTCCCATTTGTAGGTGCTAAAGAAGTCATCCACTGGAAAGGTGGTTATTGATGAAATTGCAGACTATATAAAAATATCATATCCTAATAAGGAATCTGGGATAGTTTATTGCTTTTCAAGGAAGGAGTGTGAGCAGGTATGCAATGCCTCAGTGATCAATTCTGGAAAGAAAATTTGGTCTCCTATTCCTCTGTATTTTTTGATAGTCTGTTTTTGTTAATCAATAAAATGGGTTATCATGCAATAGAAATTGCGTAAGAAAATTGACATAGTTTCATGTCTTGCATAATAATAATAGGTTGCAAAAGAATTGTGCCAAAGAGGCATTTCAGCGGATCATTACCATGCAGATATGGATGCTTCTGCTCGAGAGATAGTTCATATGCGGTAATATACTTCTATTTAAATGGACCATAATCTGTTTCTACAAGTTTATACTTGATTGTCTTGGTTGTTAATTATTGCAGCTGGAGCAGCAACAAGTTGCAGGTCATTGTGGGTACGGTATGTAGAATTTAATGGCCCATTATTTCTTTCATCGAAATTTGTCACCCAAGAGCTGCTGTTTATGTTGCAGGTGGCTTTTGGCATGGGAATTAACAAGCCAGATGGTTTGTGAATTGTGCTTATTTTTCTCATTTCTAATTTCTGAATTCAAATGTTCCTACCTTTTCACCACTGTTTTTTTGCCCACTGCATGAAACAGCCTAATTTTTATTTTTTGTTTGACATAGCTAATTCATAATTGATCTATTTGAATTTTTTTAGTCAGATTTGTCATCCATCATAGCTTAAGCAAATCAATGGAAACTTATTATCAGGTAAAATTGCTAAATCTAATTCTTCCATATAGAAGAACTGTTGGTAAAGTTTATTTCACTTACTTCAGGAAAGTGGGAGAGCTGGACGAGATGGCCTTCCCTCAGAATGTGTGCTATATTTTAGGCCAGGAGATGTCCCTCGACAGGTCGAGAATAGAGTGACCATGAATTGTGGTTTGTGAATTCTTAATATGTCTCTGAGTGCTGACTGACATGAGCTCGTCCCTGTGCAAGAGTTCGATGGTTTTTTACGAAAATACTGGACTACAAAATCTTTATGATATAGTGCGTTACTGCCAGGTAATTGTCTCATCCAGCAATTATTTCCACTTTCACATGCCAGAAAGCGTTCATTAATTTTGTGACACATTTTCTTTTTCTTTCTATTGTCCTCCAAACATTTGTACATGCATACCAAAAATGGTATTTATGTATAGTATAGTAAATACTGCTGTTATGACGTTTAGTTTTGAGGTCGAAGTAAGTTTTGTGTGAAAAATGCTTTTGAAATCTTAAAAATTGCCATTTTATGAATGACTATGCATTTTTCATTTTCAGTAAAGTTGTAGCTATATTCTTTCAAATATTAAAGGAAAAATGTGAGTTATTTTGTGGTCAATTATGATCAGATCCCCAGGTTCAGTTTGTGGAAATGAGCAAATGTCTATTATCCCACTTGAGTGGGGCTAACTCAAAATAAATTGAATTGCCTATCAAGTGTGAGAGAGATCCTTATTTCTCAAGCTGCAGATGTGCACATTATGTCGCCTGTTATATTAATCAATCACATAGAAGTGTCTACTAAATGCTTTCTGTTTTTCAGAGTAGAAGATTATGTCGTCGCAGTGCCTTCTTTTGCCATTTTAGTGAAGCTGTTCAAGACTGTAATGGTACCTAATACTCATTACTCTCTTAGGGATATGGTGGCACTGAAAGCGAATTCACCTGTTTTTTTAATTTTTAATTTTTTTCTATGTAAATCAAATACAGGGATGTGTGATAACTGTGCATATGAAGTGCAACTTGAGGAAGTGGATGTTACCCGTATGACACTCTTTTCACTATACTCCAAATTTTCTGACTTGATTTATTTGTGTCTTTATTATATATTTTTTTCTTTTTTTACATATCATAATTTTTGTCAACATTTTGTTGTTTCTTTCATTAAAAGTTTACAACTGTATTACCTGGATCTTTGTATGAGTAAAAATGATAACTATTCCTTGGCTGGTGGGCCATTCTCATTGCTCTTCCACTTTCCCTTGAGGGTTGTGTCTGGCATTCTGTCACTGGCTGTCAAATGTTGAAGATTCTTGTTTTTATAAAATTGGTTTTTAAGCCTTTCAATCAATTTCCATGATGCAGTTACTGTCCTTCCTTCAAGTTGCTTGAAAAAGTCTTATGCAAGGAATTTATATTATTTTGATCTATCTCCGCAGGATATGTGAAAGCTACGGTCTCAATCCTGCAGGAGATGCAAGCTAATGAACAAAAGGCAACCATGTTGCAATTAGTTGAGAAGATGAAGGTCAAGCAGAAAGAAATTGGTAGGATCATAAAAAATGAATCTGTTTGCTTATGTATAGAAAAGGAAGGGTTAAATATTTTTCCCAAGTAACAGTAATACTTCCCATCTATTGCTTGATCCCTTGCTCTCCCAGTTCCAAGCTTGGATAAAGGAGAAGTTGGTGTTAGGAGCGATATCTGATCAATGAAACTTCTTACATGGTTCTTAGACCACATCTCTAACACTAGTTATTCAGCATAAAGTGGAAGACAAATTTGAAGAACTTGCAATTTTTTGTTTATGTTAGTTTTGTTTAAAATCTCAATATTGTAAGAATGCATTTGGATTTTCAGGCACTTTGTCTAGCTTGATCTCTGACCTTAAGGAGGAGTTGGAACAGCTGATCGTGCATCTTGTATTAGACCGTGTATTGGTGAGACCCCCTTAGCAATGTCTTTCGGTTGATATATTGCTCGTGTCTGGATTTTGGATACCGCATGTGCCTTGACTATGCAATCAGTTGGAAGCACTTGACACGACTGTTTTTGTTTGAAATTCATATATAGTGTTTTTCTTTTTGGCTATAGAGATTTTATCTCTCAATCAATATGCTGGAAGCACTTGACACATTTTTTTAGCACATATTGTGCTATCTTATTAGTACGCCATTCTACATGCACATACTACCAGGGTGATCGGTACTCAAGGTTGGGGTAATGGTTTGCCACCCTGAAAGTCCATCTCCCTTCTCTTTTCCTGGTCCTGCTAATCTCCAAAGCTATGGTGCAAAACCACCAATCCTAGCCTAGCTGGGATAAGGTTTAGAGAACAATGACAAAGACGACAACAAGTCCGTACCTTCCTTCCTAACTTCACCTCCTATGTTATACTCTACTCTGACATTCTCCTTACTTTGTTCAGTCTGACCAAGCTAACCATGCTGCCTAGGCTGTGACTGCTATTAGTATGATAGGTGGAGTGGTCGCTGTGGTGCCTAAGAGGGAATGCTCATATGCATAATGTGCCTAACACTGGAGCAGAGTGAGTAGGTACAGCATGCAGCTGCTTACACCTCTTAAATTGTAGTTGCCTCAGCAGCTGCATTGTTGCTGCAGCCTCATCTGCTCCCCTGGTTTTTCTATAGATTGGCTAAATTTTCTGTTGATTCACAGTGCACATTGTTTTGTGAAGTCAATATTATGACTTGTGATGACAATTTAGACTGATTGTGAGAGAAGCAGGAAATTGACGCTTGTTTTTTAGATAGAATCTTGTTCCTGTCAAACATGCGAAGCTCGGCAGTCTTATGTATTTTGTAAGTGCAGAAAGAAGAATTTCAGCACACGGCTTATGCTACAAATGCTTATGTAACTTTGGGGCCATTGTGGAGGCAAGCATTTCAGGGTAAGAGTTCATGCAACCATTGTGATGTATTATACAATAAGTAATTTTTATTGTTGGTGGTTTTATTTTGAACAATGAAAGATTTAAGGAACCCTAAAAAAGTAAAATACATTTTAAAAATTTGAACTGTCTATATACCTATTCTGACGGTTTCATTGGCATCTTGTAGAGAGCAAGGTGTTTAAACTTGAAATTTACAGTGGTCAGAAGCGTAAGCCGACTAAAGATGCAAATAAGGTGAAACATGTATCATCTGATTTACAGGTGAAGCTTGACGAGCTGCGGAAGGAAATATCTTCCAGTCACGGGGGCATTTTTCCTCACGCAGTTTTATCCACTCAACAAATTAACTTGTTGAGTGCAAAGAAGTGCTTATCCATGGAGGAGGTAATGACCATTTATCTATTACAATTAGGCAATTGTTTTCAGTTTTTCATATTTAACAAATTATACATAGTTCGTGTTCTTTTTTGGCCTAGCTGGAGAGGCTAATTGGAAAGGTGAAGGCTGATAAGTATGGTGCTAAGATCCTTGAGGTGATGGAGGAGCATGAGAAGTTGGAGAAGTCAGAGCATCATTCAGGAGAGGAGAATTTTGAGAAAAGTGATAGGAGGGGAGAGAAAAGATCAAGGGAAGGCAAGCTTCGTCCTGAAGTAAATAGGAATAATAGCCAAAAGAGAATCAAATCGAAGGGCCATGATACTACGACCAAAGTTAAAAATGGTGAAAGCCCCCAGACAAAGGGCTCAGTGACGAGAAAGAATTTAGTACTTGTTGAAAGTAGCAGCGAAGACGATTTTTGTTAAATGGGTACATATGACATTGTATTCTGCCAACAGAGGTGAGATGTCCTTTTTATTTACCGTAACTTCAAATTATTGCCGTTATTTAAAATGCAAATTCAAATTTTTGTTAAAAAAGGGCTCCGATGTTGGATTTTGTTCCGGTTACTACTTGCTGGCACAATATCTTACAGGGAAAGATCCCAAGCCTCATTCAATACCTCTTTTATATATGTACTATATATTATAGCATCTTGTCGCATTTTGTCGCCTTTCCCTAGTGGTTAATCTTTTTTACTTTTCCAACTCTCTAATTAATCTACTACCTCTTTAGCTCTCTAACTCCCTTTTAATAATTCTTATAATTAATGCTTTTACCTCTCTAACTTAGTAACCCGCCCCCTAATAATTCTTTGTATCTCAAACCCACCTCCTAATTGTTTAAAATTCTTCACTTTTGTTGTCTACTCGATCAAAGCTTTTTGTTTTAGTTAATATTTACTTTTAATTGTTGTATATAAATATTTTTAACTAATTATATATTAACATTTATTATTTATTTTTAAAATTTCTTCATGTAATTTTGTTTTGATAACTTTTAAATTGATTTTAATGAGCAAAATATTTTTAAATACATATTGGAAAATTTGTGTTCAAAATTAAATATTTACTGATGCATGTGTTTCAAATTATTTTATATTTATTCATATATTATTAATTAAAGTAAGATATATTGCATATTGAAAATAATTAAAAAATTAATGTCAAATTTGAGTTAATCACGTAATATTTACGTATAATTTTAATGATTAAAAATTGAAGATCACTTAAAATTTGAATCTATTTCGATGCAAGATGATTCATATTGACCTTTAATGTAAATATTAGTTTTGATCTTGTTAAGAATTTTGAAGTAAGAATTGTAGATGTTTTTATTAAGTTTTTAAATTATACAATTATTATATATTTATTTATCACACATTATTTAAAAGACAAATTTTTAATGTTTTGAATATTATACATATTTATTTTATTTTAAACAAAATTTAAAAAAATTGTAAGACGTGACCGGCTCATTGGACGGGCCTCAGATAGTATAAGCATATTTCCAATCGCTGAAAATTTTCACTTCCCCTTGTTTTGATAAAATGATAGAAGAAGACTTAAAGTGAAAGAGTTGAGTTTCGTTTTGTTTTGTTCTTATTTTTGATTTTCTCGAGCAAAACATGATGATTAGCTAATACCATCTCCAAACTAATTGGCAATGGGTTTAAAAAAGAAGAGCATTTGTGGCACGAGGGCGAATTAATAAAGGAGGAGGCCGTAGTTGTGGGAGTACCGGTAGCTGCTTGCCCTGTGACACTTGTGTTTATTACATCGAAGGTATTCCGAAAAAAAGGTCAAAATTCAAACAATATATAATCCTTTGGGGTATTTTTACTTCACCAAACTAAAGATGTGGGCAGGAGACGTTGATGTGAAGAGGAGCAGCGACTTGCCACAGTCCGTCCGAGCAAAGTAGGACTCAATGTTCGTCGGCGTATTAGTGCTTCTATCCTTAAACCGTACGGATGTGGCCCTGCAGCTTAGGTCGCTGTAAGCAGATTGGTCCATGGCGTACGCCAAACCACGTGCGCCAACGTGCACACACATGCTTGTCGGGCCCGCACCCCTCGTGGTAAACCCACTTTTCATACCCGTTTCTTCCCCTTTGGCCCGACCGGTGGTCCGTTTAGCATGAGTTGGTTACATCTTGCTTCCGTCGGCGCTCAAAATGGTCCGGGGAACAAAACTGTGAGTTGGGTATGAGCTCCGCCGTCTCTTTCTGTTGTTTCCCTAGTAGCCCCACACACATCAGACCTTCTACCCTGTGGTGGAGGTTACTCCATTTTGCTCTGATCGGATTGTGATCCGGCGTCTTCAGCTCCGTATGTGTTTACTTTCCGGTAACCGTAGATTATCTATCGTCTTAGGTATTGTAAGTTGTAAGCTTTCATGCCATTTTTTTTAATTGATTAACAGAAAAAGATGAAGCTGATCACACGTGTAAAGGACGCGTGTAAGGTGGGAACCATGCAAAAGCTCTTCGTCAATGCCTTACCATGATTTTCTTCTCCAATGATGGCCAGGGAGAATAGAGCTTGGTGGTTTTAGGGAGAAGTAAAGCAGAGGGTGGTAGGAGGAGAAATGTTAAACGGGTAAAATAGGTAGAGGTTTATTGGAGGCATTGGGTTACATGGCAGGGTCATGGATAAAAAAGTCCCATACAAGGAAGGAGGTGTGGCTCACCGTAGGTCTCGAATCTAAAAAATAATAAATCAATTCTATACAAAACAGCTGTCTGTCCGTCCACTGGACACACCATTAGTTTTCCTAAAATAACCTTTGAGTTCCCATCTGGCAGCAACTGTATATTACATATATATATATACATGTATATATATATTTTCTATTCTGTTGATAAGAGGGGCTTCTGGAAGGCAAATTTCAGGTGCGTTGGCACGTGCGACACAAAAGGCACTTTCTCGAAGCCCAAGCCGTTACCAATGAAATAAAAAAAAAACCATTTCATAAACAAAAAATCAAATAAAATAAGCTTTTGAGTCTATTCTACTCTATTGATGATGGGAGGAGGAGGGGCTTCTGGAAAGCAAAGTTCAGGTGGGTTGGCGAGTGCGACACAAAAGGCACTCCTCCCGCCCTCCAAGTCCCGGGCCGTTATCAATGACATAAAAAATCAAATCAAATAAATTCATTTCATAAATAACTCCCAGACCCACCTCGCCGGCGGCACCACCACCGATCGACGGTAACGAAGATGGTCACGGGCAGCAGTAGAACTGCGGACGCCCACCACCCACAATCTTCGGGGGCCAGCGTTGTGGAGGGCCATGGCCACAGTCGCCGACACCCGCCCCTGGAGACGACGAAGAGCAAGGCCATGGAGCAATACACCGCGGACGCCAAACTGCATGCCGTCTTCGAGCAGTCCGATCTGTCGGGCCGGCCGTTCGACTATACGCAATCGTTGCGGACCACCACCCGTGGCGGCGGCGCAGCCACCTCGCCTGGCGTGTCGGAGCGCCAAATCGCCGCCTACCTCTCCTTGATTCAGCGCGGGGGGCATATCCAGCCCTTTGGCTGCATGATCGCGATGGACGAACAGAGCTTTAGAGTCATCGCCTACAGCGAGAACGCGGCGGCCATGCTCGACCTCTCCAAACCCTCGACCGTTGTCGCCGTCGGCTCTGATGTCCGCGGCTTCTTTGCGCCGCCCTCTGCCGCCCTCCTCGAGCGAGCCGCTGCGGCTCGTGAGATCACTCTGTTAAACCCTGTTTGGGTTCACTCCAAGACTTCCGGCAAGCCCTTCTACGCCATCCTCCACCGGGTGGATGTGGGCATCGTCATCGACCTCGAGCCCGCCCGCACCGAGGACCACACCCTCTCCATCGCCGGGCAGTCGCAGAAGCTCGCCGTTAGGGCCATCTCCCGGCTCCAAGCCCTACCCGGCGGGGACATCCGCCTGCTTTGCGACACGGTCGTGCAGCACGTCCGGGAGCTGACAGGCTACGATCGGGTGATGGTGTACAAGTTCCACGAGGACCAGCACGGGGAGGTGATAGCCGAGAGCAAGAGGGCGGACCTGGAACCGTACATCGGCCTCCACTACCCGGCTACCGACATCCCCCAAGCGTCGCGTTTCCTTTTCAAGCAGAACCGGGTGCGGATGATATCTGATTGCCATGCGCAGCCGGTGAAGGTGATCCAGGACGAGAGGCTGGAGCAGCCATTTTGTTTGGTGGGTTCGACTCTCCGAGCCCCCTCGGTTGCCATGCCCAGTACATGGCTAACATGGGCTCCGTCGCCTCCCTGGCCATGGCCGTCATCATCAACGGGGGCGACGAGGACGCCGCCGGGGGGCGGGGCGGTTCGAATCGTTCGATGAAGCTGTGGGGGCTGGTGGTGTGCCACCACTCGTCCCCTCGCTGCATCCCTTTCCCTCTCCGCTACGCTTGCGAGTTTCTGATGCAGGCCTTCGGCCTTCAGTTGAACATGGAGCTGCAGTTGGCGTCACAGCTAATGGAGAAGCATGTGCTCAAAACCCAGACCTTGCTGTGCGACATGCTTCTTCGTGACTCCCCCACCGCGATGGTCACCCAGAGCCCGAGTATAATGGACCTTGTCAAATGTGATGGGGCGGCGCTCTATTTCCAGGGCAAGTCCTACCCGCTTGGGGTTACCCCGACGGAGGCCCAGATCAGGGAGATTGTCGAGTGGTTGCTTACTTTCCATGGCGATTCAACTGGTTTGAGCACGGACAGCTTGGCCGACGTCGGCTACCCGGGAGCTGACGTGCTGGGCGATGCCGTCTGTGGCATGGCCGTGGCTTATATCAGTTCCAAAGACTTCCTCTTTTGGTTCCGGTCGCACACCGCTAAGGAGATCAAGTGGGGCGGGGCGAAGCACATCCCAGAGGACAAAGATGATGGGCAAGGAATGAATCCCCGTTCTTCGTTCAACGCGTTCCTGGAAGTAAATAAGAGCCGGAGTCTGCCTTGGCAGAATTCGGAGATGGACGCAATACACTCCTTGCAGATAATCCTGCGAGATTCGTTCAAGGAGGCCGGTGCGAGCCATTCCAAGGCCATCGTCAGTAGCGGCCAGCAACTGAGAGATTTGGGGTTGCAGGATATCGACGAACTCACTTCGGTTGCGAGGGAGATAGTTAGGTTGATTGAAACTGCCACTGCTCCAATATTTGCTGTGGATACCGATGGGAGGGTCAATGGTTGGAATGCTAAAGCTGCTGAGCTGACGGGTTTGTCCGTTGAGGATGCCATGGGCAAGTCCCTCGTTCATGATCTCGTTCATAAAGAATCGGCCGATGTTGTTGACAAGCTTCTCTATCGGGCTCTGCGAGGTGAGTTGTTTTATCTTCTATTTCTATATTGTGCTTGTTTTTTGGCAAATGCCGATGGTTGTTTTGCATAACCTACCTCGTGGGTGAGACACTATTTTTTTTAATATTAGACTGCTTTTAGTACACATTTTTATACGAATGTTTATTTTCTTTTGGCAATGGCTTGGTGTAAATGTAATGTGGAACTAACCCCGCGCAGGGGAAGAAGATAAAAATGTGGAGATAATGCTTAGGACATTTGGATCACAGCAAGCAGGAATTGCTATTTTTGTGCTGGTCAATGCCTGCTCCAGTAGGGATAGTGCAGACAATATCGTTGGCGTTTGCTTTGTCGGGCAGGATGTCACGGGGCAGAAAGTTGTAATGGACAAGTTCATTCACATCCAAGGCGACTACAAGGCAATAGTACATAATCCCAGCCCCTTGATTCCACCAATATTTGCTTCAGATGAGAACACTTGC
The DNA here is from genome assembly GCA_033002965.1 of Piper betle. Taxonomy (NCBI): domain Eukaryota; kingdom Viridiplantae; phylum Streptophyta; class Magnoliopsida; order Piperales; family Piperaceae; genus Piper; species Piper betle. The sequence goes on along the minus strand of JAURVB010007865.1, from coordinate 14,435 downwards.
TGCTTAGAGTGGAACACGGCCATGGAAACACTTACCGGTTGGTTAAGAAATGAGGTTCTTGGGAGACTATTGGTAGGAGAAGTGTTTGGTAGTCAATGCAAGCTGCGAGGAGAGGACACACTTACAAAATTTATGATTGTTCTACACAATGCCATAGGTGGACGTGATACGGATAAGTTTCCATTTTCGTTTTCCCACAGAAATGGGCAGTACGTGCAAGCCCTTTTGACGGCGAATAAGAGGGTTAACATGAATGGGCAGATTGTTGGAGCCTTTTGCTTTTTGCAAACTGCTTCTCCTGAGCTGCAGCAGGCCCTTGCAGTCCAAAAACAGCAGGAAAAGAAATGCCTCATGAGGATAAAAGAGTTAGCTTATCTTTGTCAAGAAGTGAAAAATCCACTTAATGGTATAAGATTTACCAACTTGCTCTTGGAAGCTACAGAACTGTCTGATGATCAAAAGCAGTGTCTGGAGACAAGTGCTGCCTGTGAGAGGCAGATGGCAAAAATTGTGAAGGATGCAGATTTGGGGAGCATCAATGATGGGTGGGTATAATATGACATTATTGTGATCGTCATTTTGTTTCCCTCAATAGAAAAAAAACGATGGGCTTTCTGGCATAACGAGTTGTTTGTACTTGCAGGTCATTAAAGTTTGAAGAAGCAGAATTTTCTTTCGGAAACGTTGTAAATGCAGTTGTTAGTCAAATAATGGTCCTAATGAGGGACAGAAGTTTGCAGTTGATAAGGGACATTCCTGAAGAGATAAAAGAAATGATTGTTTTTGGAGATCAAGACAGAATTCAACAGGTTTTAGCCGAATTTTTACGCAGTATAGTAGAGCATGCGCCGGCCCCAAAAGGTTGGGTGGAAATTCAAGTTAATCCCACAATGAAGCACAGACCCGACGGGGTAGAGGTTGTACGGCTAGAGTTCAGGTATTCTTATCACTATTATCTTCCAAAAATATGAGAAATAGTCTCTTAATATTGTTGTTATAGTTTGTTTTTATTGTTGGCTTGGATAACATTGTCTTGGAAGACTGAAAACACATTTGTGCGCTTTGCTTGATGGTAGGATGGCGTGTCCAGGTGATGGGCTGCCTCCTGAACTCATCAAAGACATGTTTCATGGCAGTGAGTGGACAACACAAGAAGGTTTAGGGTTGAGCATGTGCTCAAAGATACTAAAACAAATGAATGGAGAAGTTCAATACATTAGGGAAGCTGAAAGATGTTACTTTGTTGTTCTACTGGAGCTTAGAGTTGTCTAAAATATACCGACCGGCAAGGAGCAATTTATATGATCAGATGACCTGATTATATTTTTATTAGTACGCATCTGCTTGTTTCAAGTAGCTGGATGATAAACTTAATCGGTTGTAATCGGTTGCAGATGTAAGTTTTTAAGTTTTTTGCAGCTTCTTCGGTCCCAAATGAGCTTTTTATCCTACGGATTGAAGAATGGAGGTTTGAATACACACCGGGTACTCTGTTTACGTGGGATTGATCGTGCTACTATGCGGGGTACTCTGGTGTCCGGAGGGGGCTGATTCTTTAGCTTGCTTGGAGACAGTCTGATCATGGTGGTACTTCCTGTGCAGATTCTTAAGATCAACGATGGTCTTCTGTACTTGTGTACATGTATAAGGCAATATGTACATGTAGATTAGATAAAAGTGAGAAGGGGCTGTGTAATGTATGTCTTATTATATTTGGGATGTAGCCAGATGTAAGTAAAAAGAAGGGTAGTTCGATTTCTTTGTCCATGGCGGTCATTTAATGTGCAGAAGCTGTCACCTGTGCAAGTTATATGGCTCCTCTGGTGCTTGCGTATATTGGAGTTGAAGTTTGCCGAAGCATTTCAATGTTGTTGCCTTCTTGGACGGTGGGCAAAACATAACTTTTGTTTTCTAAATAAGCTCAATGGCTATGAAAAGCGGACGTGATTGAGAAAATGGAAATGTCCTATTAGGCTCAATAAGCTTTGGGGTAGAATTTTGATTTTCAAGTTATGTCACAGGGTTGGAGTCAAAATCATCAATTCAATTTGTCTTGACGGAGGACTGGAGGGTCACGAGTCAAGTCAAATATGGAGTAAACTAGGTCAGAGGTGGACTACTCTATCAGGCTCAACGGGTTAAAAACGGCCAATGTTTGGGTCTTTCAAGCGTCACCTGTGGGGCAATTGTTGCAAGTCAATGGGCTTTTCCATGGGCTTCACTAATCACTATTGAGGGTCTCTTCTCCATCATCATTAATTATGTAGTCATATACTTAATTAGTTTTTATTCCGAGGGTAATTAAATTAAAAAGCAGTCAAGTTAGCTTGCACAGGCTCGATTACCATTTTTTTAGACCTGTAAGTTGTCAATTAAAAAAAGAGGCTTCCTTAGTTATCTGCCTCTCTCTCTCTCTCATGAGATGACAATTAATGTTGTTAATTGAATAAATTAATTTGTAAGTATTTAATATTTAATTTGACTTAATTTAATTTAAAATTTGATATTTAAATATTCGAATTCAAACTCGATTTAAATTTAAATCTTACGAATCGAATTTGAGTAAGATCGTATTTAATTCGACTTGATTTAATTCGATTATAATTTAAATTTAATTTAATAAAATAAAATAATAATATAATTTTTATATTATATTATATATATATAATATAATAATAAAAAATAAATAATTGAGATAGTAAATATTTAAATTGAATTTAAATTTATATTAATTATATATATATTTAAATTAAATCGAGTTCGAAAATAAATGGAGCTGGGTTTGTTCCCCCGATTAGCACCCCCGATCGTAATCTGAGAGGAAGAAACCCGTATATTCGAAGCTCATCCGCCTCCGATTCCGTCGCCGCAAGTTGCGGGTGGAGGGTGATCCGAGGTCGGCCATGGCGGACGACGAGGACGAGGTGCTCAAGAAGAAGATCGAGGCGCTCAAGGAGGGCCAGACCGAGATCGAGCGCGAGATGTCCCGTCTCTGCTCACGCCGGGCCGCCCCCATTTCCCCAAACCAGCGTTCCCACTCTGTCTCCCCCAGCGCTCCTCCTCCTCCCCTCCTCTTCTTCTTCTTCTTCGAGTCGGGGGTTCCGCTCCGGACATCCGGCGGCTGCCTGGCGCCGGGGATCTTCGTCTTTCCGACATGCGTCACCGCTGCAGCGGGAGAATGCGTCTGACGGCGGAGGTCGGAGGGAGCGCTTCGCCCGGGAGCAGTTCACGGATAAGCAGTGTCGGAAGATACTGCAGTCGATGGGGCAAGCTGTTCATATTATGGACCTCGATGGTCGGATCACATACTGGTAAACAATGCGCCTTTTCGTTACGATTCTTTTTTTCTTCTTGATCATTCACATTGAATGTTAATAAGTTTGAAGGGCGTTAGCTCTCAAGACTCAAGATTGAGAAAATATCATATTGAATTTTCGCTTGGATCATTGACTATGTTAGGCACAAAGTTGTGTTGGTAATAAGGTTAGAACTTAGAACTAATACTTAACCTCTCACTTTGTTGTGAGTCTAAATTTTTCTGCTTCTGCTTCATGAAATGTATGGAAGTTGGAGAATGTTGGGACTCAAGAGTGTAAAGAAATGCTAAATTCGAATTTTCACTTGGTTCGTTGACTACATATGGTTATTATCGTTAGGAACAAGGTTTTGTTGGTTAAAATGTCAGATTTCTACCTTTTGCTTTGTTGAACAACTTCTGCTTAAATCTCTAGAAACTGTGCATCATTCTGTAAACATGGTATTCGTGGTTTATTGAGAAAATTCACTGTTTCAGGAACCGTTCTGCAGAGGTCTTGTATGGGTATTCTGAGGCTGAAGCGCTTGGGGAGGATGCCATGGGGCTTCTTATTGATACATGTGACTTTGAGAAGGCGTGTAATATAATAAATAGGATAGTCATGGGTGAGGGCTGGACGGGGAAATTTCCAGCAAAGAAGAAGTCAGGGGAGAGATTTTTAGCTGTTTTTACCAACACTCCTTCCAGGGATGATGAGGGTAATGTGGTTGGAATAATTTGCGTATCAAATGATTCTTGCCACTTCCAGGATTCTCCTGCTACTTTGGATGACATAAAATCCTCTTCTATGGACAGTGGCTCCAACCAAAATTTTAGTGGCCCGACAAGCAAGGGAATTCTGGATTCGCAACTACCTATTCAAGTAGCTATTGCTTCCAAGTTGTCGAATCTGGTATTCTTTCCCTCTTCTTTCACAGTGAACAGATCCATCAGCAGTGACCTAGGAGCTATGAATTGCAATGCCATTTATATGTTGCTTCTATGCCATCTCATATCTATTTCTAATGTTAGGATTCTTCTTCATTTGATTTCATCTACAATTTTTCTCTGCGCTTTCCCAAAGGTAAGACTGACAATGACCGAGTCTAGTATAAGCAGTTGGCATTTTTTCACTCTACTGAATCAGTTGGGTAGCTAGTTTTACAAGAGTACAGAATATAAGTTTATACCATCAAATCTTCCGAAATGTGGTGAATATTTATGTAAGATGTAAAGGATGGGAAGAAATAAAAAGCTAACCTTTTATTAGAGGATATAGTTTTTCTATCAAAAGATTGGCAAACATCTATATATCTGCTTCCGGCTGTAGATGGACACATACAGTTGATGATGAAATTAATGAGCATAAAATTGACCTATAGCATGGTTTATATGCCAAACTAAGCCTTCATTTTTTTATTTTATCTGACTATGGAAATTGTAAACAGGCACCAAAGGTGACAAATAAGGTGCGATCACACATCAAAACCAGTGACAATAATATGCTGCGCGAAATTGTAACTGCCAATGTCCACCCATCTGATCATGACGAGACTGACCATAAGGAGGATGCAACCTCAAGTGGTGCCAGCACGCCATGTGGGGAGATTCCAGTTTCCCATTTTACTGCAACTCCTCTTAAGGAAGCAGGAAGTAGTAATGAGATTGAAGGAAATTCTGGGATTCCTAATATAATTAGTTCTAAAGCTGAAGGTTGGATAGACAAAAAGGAATGTCATGGCCATGGAAAGGTATTGAGCGTAAAGCACATCAATTCGCGAAGCCTTTGTTGGGTGCAGATCTAGAAGATGACTTTGGTGAACAAAAAATTTGGAATCCAATCAAAAGTTGGATCAACTGTCTGGAGAGGTCAACTGGTCAGTCAATAACAAAGCTCCTGGATCCTGGCCCTCATTTAATGTAAATGGTACAAGTAGTATAAGCAGCAGCGGAAGTACTAGCAGCAGTACAGTTTACAAGGTGGACATAGATGCGGATTGTCTGGATTGTGAGATCTTGTGGGAGGATCTTACCATTGGAGAACTTATTGGACAAGGTTGCTTGGTTTTCTTGGGAAGTTTAAGCAGAGAAATGTTGTTGCTTGTGAATCATGTTTTTTTGATACATTGCTCTATTTGTCGTATTAAATGTTTGACTTTCATTCTGTTGTTGGTTTGTGATGACAGTCTGTATTGCTTTGTATCAAATGCCATGAAATTTTGTTGCTAAAAGAGTGAATGAAAACTTCCTACTGTATATAATTAGTTCCACGAATTTTTGTTTCCAATGCTACTTTCATTTTGTGAATGAGAACTTCCTACAGTAAATAATTAGTGCAGCATGTTTAATTTTGCCTGACAAGTCTATTGATGGCCTAAATGTGATATAAAGTGCTCAGGCCTAGCTTGCCTAAATGGCTATGGCATTCAGAGAACATTGCAATTTTGATCTGGGGGTTGCAGATGTTAATTTTTTCTTAAATGAAGGTGTTCACTATGCTGACCAGAATTTCTGAACTGCATGTTTTATATTAAACTTTGATATTTTTATGGTGTAAGCCATTTTATTAGGTTAACCATTTCAATACTTGCTTTTTTAGTGATTATCATAATTTTTTTCCTCAGGTTCTTGCGGTGCTGTGTATCGTGCTTTCTGGTATGGTTCGGTATGTATTCTCTTGCTTGGGATTGATTTTTTTCCCCTGTTGCAAAAAGTGCTTAGCATTCCAGTTATCTCATTAGATCCTCGTTTCCAGATGAAAGTGATCATATCATGAGGTTAATAATAGTTATCCAATTCAGGGGACTTCTATGGTGCTAAAGGATTGAATAATTACAGGATGTAGCTGTAAAGATCTTCTCAAAACAGGAGTATTCTGATGAAGTCATAATGTCTTTCAGGCAAGAGGTAATCTTCAGAATCGTGGTAATTTACATTTTGTACAATACCTTTAATAAATACAATCAATGGATGGTTGCTGAAGTTCTATTTATTTTGCTTTTATCTGTTCTTATCATTATAGCCCTGCCATTTGAGCTGCACCCTGCTATTTAGGGCCGGATTGGGATTTCACGTTTTATTTTTATTTTATATATATATATATATATATATATATATATATATATACATTATAATTTTTATGCTGAATTCCATACAAATCATAGTGGAAATTTTATATTTGATCCTACTTATGTAGCTGAGGAAAATGTTAAACAAAGAATCGGTATCATCATCACTCTCAGCATATGCCATTCTCGGTCATCTTTTATTTTCTGTACTAAACCAATACAAGCTACGTTTTATAGAAAGTACTCTGGCACTCATTGTTGCATGATTTTGTTAAATATGAAGTTCAGTACCTTGGGAATCTACTTCACTAAAACTGAAGAAAATTCTGGCTGTGACAGGTTTTGCTTATGAAGAGGCTTCGACATCCAAATGTGCTTTTATTTATGGGTGCTGTAACGTCGCCTGAACATCTTTGCATTGTTACAGAGTTCCTTCCAAGGTGTATTAATTATTCTTTCTGAAGCCCGTGGGGCTGTATGTCATGCTAATGTAAAAATAAAACTGCATGCAGGGGAAGTTTGTTTAGATTGCTTCAAAGTAGCTCTCCTAGACTTGAGTGGAGGCGGCGAGTTCACATGGCATTGGATATTGTGAGAAAAATGCACTTTTGCTAACTTATTAATTACTACATAGTTACCCTGAAGTTTAATTTCTCTTACATAAACATTCCGTAGGCTCGAGGTGTGAATTACCTTCACCACTTAAATCCTCCAATCATTCATGGGGACTTGAAGTCATACAATTTATTGGTTGATAAAAACTGGACTGTGAAAGTAGGTATTCCATTCTTGGATGCATCACCTGCTGTCTATCCTGTTTAACCTTTTATATTAAGACCTCATTCTAAGCCTTTAATGTGCCTTTGATTAAGGTTGGGGATTTTGGTCTGTCTTGCCTCAAGCATGAGACATATCTCACAACAAAAACTAGAAAAGGAACAGTACGTCAACTGCAACATTTTTGTTGATCTTTGTCTGACAGGGAGAATACATCAAATATTTTTCTGCCTTTTAAGCTTTACATGTTCTTTGCAGCCACAATGGATGGCTCCTGAAGTACTTCGCAATGAGCCATCTGATGAAAAGTAGGTTATTTCTGAATGTGCACGGGGATAAGTTAAAAGATGGAGGCAGTTTAATATCTCCGGTAATGCGCAGGTCTGACGTTTACAGCTTTGGGGTGATATTATGGGAGCTAGTGACTGAGAAAATACCTTGGGATAACTTTGACTCCATGCAGGTGCAGATCTACTTCCTAGGTCTCATGTCATTTACTTTGATTATTTCAGGACTAATAGCTAATTTTAATGTTTAAGAAAATCAAGTCATTGTTGAGTAAAATTGAGTAGGAACTAACTCAACATAATATTTCGCTCTCAAATTTGTAGTGTGTTTCGTGATCATTGAAATGCATGAATTTCCTAATGATTAAGGTTATTTTCCTCGTTTGAAGTCAGGTTATTGCAGCTGTTGCCTTCATGAATCGACGGCTAGAGATCCCAGAAGACACAGACACAAAGTGGATGTCAATAATTGAGAGTTGTTGGCACAGGTTTTACTATATCCAAGGCTGCTCTACTTTCACATTTTTTCTTTAGATTATCGTAGCTCCTTACATATGTTTGTTAATTACTACCAACAGCAAGCCTGAAAAGCGGCCCACCTTCCAAGAACTTTTGGAGAGATTGAGAGATTTACAAAGATATTACAATCGCCAATTGCTAACTTCCCGTGCTGCAGCTTCAGGAGATAATACCAAGCAAAATGCTCCAGAGAGTTGATTAAGAATCAAAAAGCCAAATTTGCGCCTCTCCCCACCTAGAATTACGCGAGCTTCTTCATCAAAGCACTTTACAATTGTCAAATTTGCGCCTCTCCCCACCTAGAATTACGCGAGCTTCTTCATCAAAGCACTTTACAATTGGCAATTGTTTTGAAGCTGGTTTGCCATAAAGCACAAATGACTCCTGATGACACGACTTAGATGCTCGCTCGCATACTGCAGCTGTTCTTGGGTTGAGGCTGCTCAATTTCTCTGTACATATGGCATTCAATCCGGATGGCATTTGTGCAAGCCACAGTACCGATTTTTAGTTTGAGTGAATGATTTTCATGTCACAGGTGTGCTATAGGCGGGCCAAGGGGGATGAGTTAAAAGAGGTTATTCACCATCTGGACCGACAAGTACGTTGTTCAGATGAATTACCTAATGACTAAGTTTACTTCATCCGTGCAGATTTAATCTTTAGGATAAAAGCGTGCTCATATTAGGTTGTTGAATTGACCGCATGCTTCTCTAGATTGAAGCATAAGCGAGCTATCAATACCCAACCAAGGAAAGCAAATAGACGGGCATCCAACTTTGACTTGCATAATTTTGCCTTCATAGTTCATTAAAGTTGGTACACCATACCCGCATTCGGCGAGTATTTTTGCGTACCAGAGCCTGGTAAACTAAAGTTCTACACCTGCTTCACAGGGAACAAGCTTTGCGATGGCTGTTAAAGTATCTTACATGCATTTGAAACTTCTAAGCATAATAATTCAAGCTGGCTTTCTTTTTGGCTTGCACTTGTATAATACCTTCATTATAATCTTCATGTGTCACCTGCACCAGCAAAGGCACTTATTCAATCACCACTAATGTAATCATGTGCTCTTCTATGGTGATATTCATAGCAGGATTGACTTGATAACTCTGATTTAACTTTTCAAGAGATGGTCCATTTACAAATTACAAGATAAAACATATATTAATACAAAGAATGGTTTCAATGTCTAAATCAGAAGCTAATCAGTTGAAAATTTTATCTATAACCTTATAAGAATACAAACTCCTGTGTTGAAGAGGTTTCAACAGTTTCTAAAGAAAAATAAATGGAGGAATTTCAGATTGTCACCTCCGTTGCATCACGCCGAAGAGCCAGCATCCCCGCTTCGACACAGACAGCCTTTAACTGAGCCCCATTAAAATCATCAGTTGAGCGAGCAAGTTCCTCAAAATTGACATCGGGATGGACGTTCATCTTCCTTGAATGGATCTGAGGCAGTCAGAGAAATGGAAAAGTCAGAAAATACCAAAAAAAAAAAGCATCATTACATAAAAAAGCAAAAATTAAAAGCCACGGAGGAACGAACAGCACACAAACCTGCAAAATCCTAGCTCTTGCTTCTTCAGTTGGATGAGGAAACTCAATCTTCCTATCTAAACGACCAGAACGCATAAGAGCAGGATCTAAAATGTCTGCTCGATTTGTTGCTGCTACAACCTTCACGACACATCATGTAATACCCATCAAAATCCAAACACCGTCTCTACAGCATAACTGCTAATCCATTCACATTAGAACCATAAAGGTACTAACTTTTATTCTGTCATCGCTACTGAAACCATCTAGCTGATTAAGTAACTCCAACATTGTACGCTGCACCTCCCGATCTCCACTCACTTCACTGCACATTATTGCAAAATAAAATATTTGTCAATACATCGCATTATACAATGAATCCACAAAAAATTATATCCTGATGCTGGCAAAGTTGTGACCGCTGAAACACCACACAATAGGAGGCTTATCGTGGCTGAAAGTTGTATAGTACTAGTACCAACCATTGATGCAGAAAATGTTATGTTCCATCGATAACAAAAGAATATAATCAAAGGAGGATAAAGATGACACACCTGTCAAAACGTTTGGTTCCAATAGCATCAATCTCATCTATAAAGATAATACAAGGAGATTTCTCTTTTGCTAGTTGAAAGGCATCACGGACAAGCTTAGCTCCATCACCAATGAACATCTAAAGCAAAATAATGACAAAGTAAATAAAATTGCCAGCAGAAATAGCAAAAATCCAACATCATTCCATAAACAATTGAGCTTGTAAGGAAAGCGTATCACTGAATGCCGCATGTAAACCTAAATGTTCTTCACTGTCATGCATGGAAAGGAAAAGTATTTATAAGTGATCATACTTAAAATACAGTTCAAATTTTAGCAGGACAGACAAATACAACAGCTATCTTAATAATAAAAAAAAAACAGGAATTAACTTACAACTATAAGAGGTAGCAGTCACTGAAAAAGCAATTACCATAGTTTTTACCCAAAACTATGTCGTACTATCTGCAAGACAAATGAATCACACTGGCCAACCCAGTTAGGTGGATGATGGCATTATGGATTCAGGTCACAATTTCCTTTCACACTAAAATCAACAAATTAAAAATCATTTAAAAACACAAGCAAAGCAGATGATAATGTAACTGGCAGACCAGCTTTTCAAAGGATCTCTATAGTAAAACTAACATAATCAACCTTCCCGTAAAGTTAATCGGCAGTATTGCAAAAAAAAAAAAAGTTAGAATCCTTTATTATTATCAATACTCAGATACACAAAAAGGGAAACATAAATACACTTAGGGTAGAACAAATGACAATATAAGTCAGCTTACTTGCACGAGTTGTGGACCGGCCAGTTTTAGAAAGGTAGCATTTGTTTGCGCAGCACAAGCACGAGCCATTAACGTTTTCCCAGTACCCGGAGGCCCATACAACAGCACACCTTTAGGTGGACGAATCCCGAGCCTCTGAAATCTCTCTTTGTGTGTCATTGGCAAGACAATAGCCTCAACTAGTTCTTGAATCTATTGCACATACACCACATTAAAAACATAAAAAACCAACTGTAACAAAGAGTAGCTAACTCGAAACATAATTTCACAAGTGATTCTGTATACGTGGCCCAGTTTAAGGGCTACACGAAAGTTTGGTTAATTCAAAGACATAATGACAATGCTTAAACTCTGCATGTAGTTACCTGCTTTTCAAGTCCACCAATATCATTATAGTCTTCAGTAGGCTTTTCATCAACTTCCATTGCTTTGACACGAGAATCATATTCAGATGGAAGCGTGTCCAATATCAGATAGCTATCTTTGTTTACACCAACCAAATCACCAGGCTTAAGTTTGTCTGGATCAACAAGCCCCACAACGGGCAAGAATATAGTCTACAGACAAATACATTAATTCAAAAGAGAGACATGATCAGATCAGAAATCAAGTAATATAGACTGAACATAACACAATCTGGGAAGAGACATGATCCATAATAAACAACGATAATAGTTCAACCTTAGATTCAACTAATAAACAAAAAAGAAATTACTATAGAACTCAGGAAGAACTGATAATTAAATTTGTTTGCCTCACTAAATAACTTATAATCAGTGGATATGTACAAAAGAATTCCAGTGAAGGCAATAAGGAACACCAGAAAATTGCAACTATTTAAAAAGCACAAAGGCCATCCCCAATTTTGAACCAAATTGATTTATTCCATTCAACTGAAAAACAAATAATACTTAAATAACGAGCCACATCATAAAAATTGACTTATGAGTAATTCCACAAAAGGGAGCCAAGCAAGCTAAGGGTAAACAGTACACAAAGGAATGTGATCACTCACTTGGCGAGTGGACGTTTTTAAGACAACACATTTCCCCTTCCTTTGGGAGTCCAGATCAACATTGGCACCATCCTCTTCAGCCTCATCCTCAGTATTCATCTCCAAAATCTATTATACGGAACATCAAGCCTTCAAAAAATTAAAAAATATTTCCATACATATATCTCGCGTTTAATGTTGCCAACCAACAATTTCAGCAGGCAGACGTATCACCCGTCAGAACAAAGAAGTAGTAAATTTTCTTACAAATCTAATCCGCATTGGTTTATATACTCTCGAACAACTGATTACTCGCTAAATCAATAAGTAACTAAATTTTATTGCTAGCAAAAATCCATGTTGTTCGTTTTCTTGTTCCTTATTTAGATAAGGGAAATCGAAATAGTACAAAATAATACAGTCTGTAGGAAAGCCGAATCCGCTAAGAATGACCTCGACAACATTGCCCACAAGGTAAGGCAACTGCTTGTTAAGCTTAATCTTCTCCCGGTTCTCTTTGATCTTCTCCTTGAACGAATCATGCTCCAGATTCGTCCTCTGCAACTCATCCTAACAAACAAGAAAAAGGTGAAAGGCCCAAAAGTTACCAATAAAAAAATCCACAAAACCGATAAAACAACCTCGGGGTGAGAAAAGAAAGAAAGAAAGAAAGAAAAAAAACCTTGAGGATGCGGATTTCGTTGTCGAGAAGCCGGGACGCCCGAATGATATCGTCGGTGGACATAGAGGAAAGCTGGTCGTCCTCAAAAGACGCATCCTCCATCATCGCCTGCGCCATCTCCGACCAACCGCCAATCTTCCAAGCACGCCGGCGATCGGGAAACTCTCCGGTGGCAAAAATTGGGCGACGGGGCTCCTCCGAGGGAAGGCCTGTTTTCACGTTGAAGGGGGCGTTTAGCGAAACCGATCGTCTCTCTTGAACCTGTGAATCTAACCAGGGCTCTAAACATACATTATTAACCGGTTACTGACTTCCTTCCTTTTTCAAATGCCAATTATATTCACATAATTTTATACTTTAGCTCAAAAAATACTAACATAATAATATTATATACCTCCTGTCGATATAATTCGATTCAGATTTTGTACCTCTCGTTTACGTACGAGCCTCAAAAAATAAAGAATAAAAGAAATTTATATTAGATTTATAATTTAAACTCATCGATAGATAGATGTAACCACATTCACAAGTAAATTAATAGTAAAATATTATTCGAGGGAATTTGTGAAATTAACCATCCCAACTAAACTTGTAAATCTAGGTTGTAAATTTATATTGATAGATTAATAAGATGAAGTGTAAATCATATTTCCATAATTTTTATTCGATTTATATAACTTTGATAAGTCTAAAAAATATTACAAGTCTATTAATTAGATTAAACATCCCTCACCCATAAAAAATTAATTTACAAGCTTATGGACCTAAAAAATAAAAGATAAAAGAAATTCCCACCGGATTTATAACTTAAACTCATTAATAAGTATAATCTCATTCAAAGTAGAGTCAAGAGTAAAATATTATTATTCGTGTTGTTAGTATACTTTAACAATTTACACTAAATTCACACTTTTATTAATTTAATAGTGTAAATTATATTTATGGTTTCACTAACCCCCCTTTATAGTTGTTAATTAGAGAGTTTAGATGTAGACGATGATTGAATTTTGGTCTTCGTATATGGGCCGAGGTGGGATTAATGGGCCGATCAGTTAATGAGCTGCACTGTGAATGGCTGGCCTAGCCCAACAAACGTATTCCGGCCAATTGGGGGGTAATTGTTGGACATATTAAAATGGGTAAGAGTACGTAGCGGATTGTGGAGGATTTTGTGGGTATTATCTTTTTGTTGAGATAATTCTGCATGGGATAATTGTCACCTTCGTTGCATTCTCCTTCTATTTAATCTCATCCAAACTCCTATCAAAGCCGGCACGGTCACTCACTTCCTTCCTTGGTCCGGTGGAGTCAAGTGCTGCTTGCTTGATCTTGTCGGTAATATTTGTTTTTCTCTCTTCGGCCTCTTACTAACTAGAATAGATCATTTTATTATGTTTTCTGTATCATGGTCTGCTGAAGTCTAAGTATTAATATTTGTGTTTGTCTCCCTTCTATACTATTGTTTTTACTATTCATTCATCCCACTAGACTTGTATAGAACATGTTATAATCGTTTCTTTATCACTGTCTACTGAAGTCACGCAGTGTTGCTTGATCATATGTCTCTGACAATTGTTTGCATGGTGATCACTATTCTATGATATTGCTATTTGCCTATCACTGTTCAGTCGTCGCAGTAGAATAAATCATGTTATAATAGTAATCATTTTACCATATTGGGCTAATGAAGTCAAGCACTGCCTTTGATCTTGTCGGTGTTTTCTTTTCTTTTCTTTTTTGTCTATTTACATACAATGTTGCTAGTACGTACTATTCATTCATGATACTAGTATAGATCATGTTATAATAGTTATCTTACCATGGCCTGGTGAAATCAAGCGCTGCTTGATCTTGTCTGTAGTATTTGCTTTTGTCTTACTATTATATTAATGTTGCTATTACTATTCATTCATCGTATTAGAAGGGATCATGTTATGTTA